>APFE030663644.1:0-38265 GCA_000404065.3 Pinus taeda
ATTTTTGTTGCTACTGCAACTGAGAAGCATATGAAATTCTAAATCAACCGTGTCTCTATGTTGCAGATGTCTCCTGAGAATTTGAATGCTACTAGCCTTTGTCAATGCGGGCTCGTAAACACGAGTTGTATTGCACTTTCTATATTCAATTCTTCATTAGAGCTTTAATGTTTCCTTTATAATGATCAACTAAGTAATGGAACACACAAATGCTTGTAAACACACAACTCAAAAGGAAATCAATCCATCTTGCTAACACAGGCATAATAAATAATCAAATTCAACCTAAAGACTTTGAAATATCTATAAACTTAACCTATTATGTTCTTGAACTGAAATCTGGACTCAAATGAGGACTTAACTCTTTACCATAGATTCGACTTTTACAGACTATGAAAGTGAATTCCTAATCAAACAGGATCCACACATCAACTCGATATTCGAAATCCAAACCCTACTTTTTGGTGTTTACAATTTACACTTGAAAGAATTAAAAGATCTAATCTACTTGCAATGGTAATTCAATTTTAAACTAAGCAATCAATCTTGAATTCAATAATTGGTCTTTGATTCAAACATAGAATGAGAAAGGCTTCACATTAATTCCACTGTCTCGACAACAAGTAAAAGATCTGTATGTTATGAGGTAATTTGAATGCTTTGTCTCATATACTCAATCAAGCAACTTGATATCTCACACTTAACTAATCTACATATATATTACCTAATTTGTAATAACCTTAGGAACAAGCTCAAATATCAAACCCTAATTCTGTCTTCAAGAATGAAAAGAAAATAAGACAACTATAAATTGCTATAGAACACACAAAACTGTACTCGAGAAGCTATCCTACAGTTGCATAAATCTCAAACTAAACTCAAGCAAACCTACTTAGGCTCTCAACAAACCAACACTCTATCCTCTTAATGAAAGAAATAGATCACACAATTGATTGCAATCTTACTTCAAAATATAATCAAACACACATTATACAAGGCAATGTTGATGGAAATTATCTCAGGCTGGAAACTACAATTTCAACCAACAATATCAAATTCTAGGTTACAGTACTACACTCAAGCACTCAAAACAAAACAAAGGAAATCAAACTATAAGGTGAATCACTCACTTGGACTTCAAAATCAATCTGAAAACTTGATCAAGAAGCTAAGAATCTATTGAGAAATAAGACTAGATCAAACTATGATGAGTTAAGCTATTCTAATCAATCAATCTAGAAAGAAACACTCCTATGGCACACACATTCATGAAAATAATTTTATAAGAAAACCAATCGATTTGATAATGGAAAGAAACAAGCAATGCGATTCTATTCAGAATTAGCCGAAATCCACTCAATGCATATTACCAATCCAGCTTCCTAATCCATACAACAAAACCCACACCATATCAATCCTTACTACTCAATGAATTATATCGACTTTGGCATTCGAGGGTTCGTTCTACGTTTTCAACAGAGGGGCCAGCTCACCACAAGCATTCGATTTACAATGTGATTTAAACAAGTTTTATATGACTGCAACAACACAGTCAGGACGATATAACTTGTTGCTTTGGGGAATAGAGCATGACTCTGTTTTAAAGGTAGGAGCGCCAATCTCTGGGATGCACATAAGAACCACACATTCAAATCTGAAAATGCATGTAAAGGTCAACACACTAAAATCGTTCCAAATTCAATAAAAGCCTCCACACAACATATAAACGATTAATATACAAACCAAAGACAAATGATAAACAACTATAACTAACACATGACTATGTTCCTATGAAATGATACAGAGCTAATCCCAAATGGTGGTGGGCCCGACCACACCTGGGAAGCTTACTTACTTACAGAAAATGGAAAGCTTTAGCACAACTAATTCATGAACTCACAACAAACCATCCAACGAATTGATTTGAACTTAATACATAGGCATCATAACAGTCTTTCAATTAAAAATAATATGTCTGGAGATAACACTTCAAAGTTACAAATGAAAATATTCTCTTTTTCTCGCTCCCTTCCGAGTTATTACAGATCAACCTTTATAGGCATTGACTTCAGTTAAAAACAACCTAGACCATACATAGAAAATTCAACAGCTTGGCTAAATCTATATTCCAGATTAGATTGTTGGAACGACTTGTTCGATTTAGCATAACAAATCCTCAACTAACCCCAATATTGCTACCAACTAACTTCAGTGAGGATAGTGAAGATCTTTATCATGGCAGAGATTGAACTTGTTCGATCACAACTATAGGTGGCTCGATCATCTAGAAGCATGTGGCCTATTCATCCTTTGTATTGTTGAGTACCGATCCTGAAATGGTGTTGAGTACAGAAGTGGCGGAACATGGTTCATGGACAAGCACTCTCCTGATCTCATCCTGTTGAGCTACTGAAATATTCACACTCAATCATATCGATTAGTTAGCTCATTGGTAACAACTTAAATTCACTTAAACTTAACCAATAAACAACAAAATGACAGAATGAAATGCTTTACCTAATAGTAGGATTTTGATAGTTTTTAGAGCAATAAAAGTGATAGGAGAGTAGGTATAGGAGTACAAAAAGGACAAAAATGGAGGTGGAAAATAGTGGAAGTGGGGAAAAGGGGCACCAATAGGAACCTTTTTCTTTCCTCTACGTGAGGGAATGTAATCGGGCAATTTAGAAATGGGGTTAGACCCCTCCACATTAATGTCCTCCACCCCCTCCATATCATGTTGTTTGCACCCACATGGAGTTCTTCAACATCGGCTTCAGGCTCTAGGTCAATCACCTTACCCTTCTCCTGTGTAGTGGGCTTTCGCATATGTGGGTGCTTTCTGGGTGATGCACACACTGGTTGTTGTGATTTATGCTTATCCTTATTTGATTTTGGACCCTCCTTGGTTGGCATAGGCCTCAGCCTGGGTGTCCTTGGTGATTTAGGCACTTTTGTCAGTACTTCGATGCTTTCAACCTTCAGGGCAGCTCCCTCAGCTGCCATTACTACCTCTGGGGTAGTTCCTTCAGCTGTCATTGCTTCTCATGCACTCACAGTTTTTGAGGGCGTCGACATAATGCTACACAACAACACCCACATCTCTGTTTGCAACTTCTCAAACACTGAACTTGCTATCAGGGCTTCAAAGATCTTGGGGTTCATACGTGCCTGAGAGCTTAATACCTCAATTCTAAAAATGCCAAGTGTTTTTCACTAGGCAACCACCTGTAATTTATAAGCATTTTAGAATTCAAATCCGACCGTTCCCCCCATAAATCATTCATAAATGTTGGATTGGCGGCAGATTATCATAGATCTTGCCCTTAAATTCTGACTTAAATTACTGCCCCCCGCTCCATTTCTCCATTTTGCCACTATCAAGTCATGAACAGTGACCATAATGGTCACTTTCCGAGTGCCTACACAGTCCCTTCTTGGATAGGACAACTCCCCACACATTTCTACTGACACTGCGACATTCCTTCATTCTGTGCAGTTCCCCAATCGTGTAGCTCCCTAACTCGGGCAGTGTAGTTTATAGTCCTGCACCTCCTTTCAGCTGCCTGGAGTGCTAAGGCTGTGCTTCCATCATGTAGTCATCTAGATGGATTGCCGATGTATGGCTTCAATCGGCTGCCATTCACCCGTCTTGGGAATGGTTCTCCATTCAATTTTACCAACTGAACTGCTCCACCATCAGTAATCTCCTTGATGACATAGGGCCCCAGCCAATGCATCCTAAATTTCCCTGGAAACTTATCAAACTTGCTATCATATAACAAAACCAAATCATTTATCTTGAAGGTGTGTAGTTTGATGTGTCGATTGTGCCATGCCTTTTCGCGCTCCTTTTGAACTTGTTGATGAAATCCTGCAAGAAAGATATCCTTCTTAAGTTTCGTTAGTTGCGCCAGCCTCTCTTCCAGGGCTCTGCGATCCACCATTGATGTGAATGTCACTATGCGCAGACTAGGTACAATGTACTCCATTGGAATCACAACTTCCACGCCATAAACCAGTCTGGATGATGTTTGTCCAGTCAGCTTCTTGCAAGTCATCCTGTAAGTCCATAGCACCGCGGGCACACAAACATCCCAGTCATTTCTTTGAGCATTACAAATATTTGTGAACATGTTCTCCAGTATTTTATAAATGCTTCTATCATTCCATTAGCTTGCAGGTGATATGGCGTGCTCTTCTAGTGGTAAACCTGAAATTCCTTTGTCATCGCGTTGATCGTCTCATTGAGAAAGTGTGTACCGTGATCAATCATTAGAATTTTTGGACAACCAAACCGTGTCAGTACATACTCAAAGATAAATTTGGCTATTGTCACGCTTGTACAGTCCTTCACAGGCTACACCTACGACCATCTGGTTAAGTACTCCATCGTGGTGATGATATATCGTGCACCCATCTTCTTCCCTGGAGGCTGAATTAGTCCTACAAAGTCAATTGCCCACTTATCGAAGGGTTGTAGTGATATTTGTAGATTCAGCGGAAGCTCATTCCTGTGCGAGGATCTTCCCGCCGTTTGTCATGCGTCGCATGCCCTACAATATGATTTTGAATCCATATGCAAGGTTGGCCACCATAACCCAGCGCGTAGAATCTTCTACATTGTTGCTTTTCTTGCATAATGACCTCCCGCGGCTCCGTCATGAGCCTCAACAAGGATGTTGTTTCGTTCAAACTCTGGCACATAATGTCACAATATTTCATCTAATCCCATTTTGTACAAGTGCCCTGCAATGACAGAAAAGTCTGTCGTGCGCACTACCAGTTCCTTCTCCTGTTGACTTGTATAACTGTCTGGAGTCGTTCCTATCATTAGGAAGTGGATAATATATTCAAAGTGACTGTCCGTGATGCACACTGTAAAGAGTTGTGCATCAGGTAACCCCTCCTTCGAATTAGTAGGTTCCTCTCCCATTTCGATGGACGATAGATGATCTGGTTCAACATTCAAGCGTCCTGGTTTCACAATAACTTCAAAATCATACTCCTAGAACAAAAACAACCACTTGCATATATTCCCCCCTAGCACAGGCTTGTTAACCAGGTATTTCAACGCAGAATAATCTATATACATCTTAAAGTGTCCACCCAACAAATAGTGCCTGAACTTCTGGAGTGCGTACACCATAACTAATCCTTCGTGCTCTACTGTGGAATAATTTTTCTTCGCTTTGGACAACTTCCTACTTGTGAACGCTATAGGATGATCCAATTCCCCTTCACCAGCTTGTGTCAATACTACTCCCAACGGAATACATGATGCATCCACTTGCACATGAAATTCATTCTTCCAATCCAGGAAGACCAGGATCGGCACGGTGACCATCTTCTCCTTCAACGCATCCAAGCTCTTCTAGAATTCTTCATTCCAATAGAATGTAACATCCTTTTTGAACAATTTTTCCATTGGCACGGTAATCTGGGCATAGTTCTTGATGAATTTTCTATAGTATCATGTATGCCCCAGTGTTGCATGCAGCTGTTTCACACTCCTTGGCGCCTCCAAATTGATTATGACTGTGATCTTAGCTGGGTCTACCATCAAGCCTTGTCTTCATACCACATGGTCCAGCGAGATCCCAAAAGGGACACAAAACAAACATTTCTTCAGATTGAGCATGATATGGTACCTCCAACATGTATCTAGCATCAAGTGCAGACTTGCCACATGGCACTTCACTAGTCTAAACACTATCCAATCATCAAAGTATACTTCCAGAAATTTATGAATAAAATCCTTGAACACCGGGATGACTACACGCGAAAAGATCGCTAGCACGTTCTTCAGCCCAAAAGGCATCACCATATACTGGAAGTATCCCCATTTAGTCGCGAAGTTCGTCTTACTTCTATCCTATGGTGCGATCTTGATTTGATGTTACCCCAAAGAACACATCAATGAACGAATACACTACTTGGCCACCAACATTATCCAGGACCTCATCGATGAATGGGGTTGGGAAGGGATCATGCACGCAGGCATCATTCAACTTCCTAAGATCTACGCATATCCTTATTTCTTCCTTATGCTTCTTTTCTAGAACCACTATTGTGCTTACCCAATCAGATTCTTCCACTGGTTCAATAATACCCACCCCAAGAATCTTATCTAACTCAATGTGAACCCTTTCCTTATACTTTGGATTGAGGCAGTAAGGTCTTTGTTTCATAGGTTTTGCATCTAGTTTTAGGGTGAACTTCATGACACCCAGGTCTCCTATTATTCCTTTCAGATCAAAAAACTTCATGGGGAACAAGTCCTGATATTCACGGAGAAGTTCGACAACCTTATCTACTGTCGCGTCATCCCAATAGTTCCTAGTCTTTGCAAACTTTGGCTCTGCGTCCGTGCCATTATTCACATATCTAGTTCTGAGCGACTCTATTATGTTGGGGTTCTCTAGTTGTGAACCTTCAACTCCGTGGTGACCTTCAATCTCAGAGATATTAATCTTTCTCGGGTCTTCATCTTCTTCTTCCGTTGTTACATTGTAACACTCCAGCGCGTGCCTCAACTGGGTAGTCCAATCAGGTTGAATCAGGTCTAGATGATCCTGTGGTATCCTAAAGATGGCTATCTTATCCTCCTACAATGCTTCATCGATAGATTCAAATCCATCCTCAAAACTGAACGTCATCAGAAATCCTTGGCATAAAACATCCCATTCTTTGGTGCCATATCAGAGTTTTGTTTCCAAGTACCAATTCATTGGTATAACATCCAAGGTATGACAAAACAGATGGATCCACTCCAGCTGAGGCTTCACTGCATATACTTCAGTCCATTTAGCCAAATGATCACGCGGATCATTCCTCCCTTCATACTTTTCTGTTAGTCGTACCTTCAGGTGGCCAAAGCGTATCCCCATCATCCTTCTATATTCGTGCCAATCCTCAAAACTGTCCTTGTGTGTACCCCACCATATTATGGTTGTAGCACATAGCACCAAATCTAATGCCTGGAAGCGATGCTTCTCTGGTACTTCCCTTTCAAATGCATCCAAAAAGTGATCAAAATTAGTTAACCCATCATAGTGAGGTAGATTTCTTACCTCTAATGATATGCAGCACAACGAGTTGGTCATCATATTACACTACAACATAGATACTTCATGCAGATGATTTTGCTAGTGCTCCAGTTCTTCATATGAATCTGATCTGTAGGAGCACTCACGGTCCCATGCAATACGTCCGTCTACTGCCAGATTCACCCAATCCTAGTCTCATGTCGTTATCTGGAAAATTTGGTCCAAATCATCATCACTTTCATAATCGCAAATCGGTTTTGTATAGCGCGGTCCTTATGCAGGATCCAATGGCACCACTACTTGGAGTGGTTTCTTCTCAAATATCATCTTTCACTTCTTTAGGTTGATTACCCCATTCATGTCAATGGCCCAATCGATCCCAAGGAGCACGGGGTAGGGATTGCTATCATCCACAATCTCTATTACTTCAAAGTCCACTAGTACGCTCACGCCTTCGATGTCCACTGTTACCCCCTACAACCTCCCCATTGGGATGATTTTTTGTTGATTCGCCATCCTTAACTGAATCGAAGACCAATGTAGCACAAGTCTCCCCATTCTTTCCCATGTTTGTTTCGGCAAAACATTCACATCAGACCCTAGATATAATATAACTTGGACCATTTCATATTATCTTATCTGCATGGTGAGTCTCATCTCGTGTCTAGTCCTTACCTTATGCTTACCAATCTTTCTGACTATGCATGATTCGTCAGTAGAGTTTTCCTTGCCAGCGCACCAATTAATCAATTCCTACAGTCCCTTCACAGCCTTGCTATCGCAAAGCAGTTTCATGCGGGTCTTTAAGAACATGGTAATCATGGATGAGTCCATTTCTTCAACCGGTTTCTCTTGACTTCCTAAGGTAGAGGCCTCAACGAAGCTTTTCTTTGCTTCCATAAATGTTTCTTTTGTGTGCTCCAGATCAAACCCAATCTCCTTTTTTGGTGCTTTGCGAACCCACTCACCTTCTACAAGCTACTTCCCTTTATCCTCACCAGTCGTCGTTCCACTTCGCAACATCATTTTTACCTTAGGGTCTTCCTCGTGAGGCTCAGCCCTCATCATCTGTAGGTTCTGAGTCAGCTGCAAAGGTTGCGCCCCCTTTTTGCGAATCTTAGCCAACAATATAAAGCAATCCTTAGTCGCATGGTCAAGCTGATTACAATAGCGGCATGACAGTCAGTCTCTCGCATAGTGTCCTGGTCCTCCACAATTGTAACAAATAAGCTGCCCTCGATCTCTACGAGGTCCTCCTCCACCTCGGCCTCGGCCACACCCCTGATACTCACCTTGCGCTCCTCTAGTGCCTTGGTACAGAGGCCACGTTTCTTCCTGCACCCTGTATGCAGGTGTCTTGTCCATCATTAATTCGTAACTATGATAATTACGCTCGTCATGACCCACTGATTGACAGAAATTGTAGAAGAGTTGTTGTGGCATATGTATGAATTTCTACAGAAAATGGAAATTGTCAGTCGCATTTTTCCCAACTACCTGGCAGATAGCACACCATAGCGCGGGCCCTGTACTTGGACCTGTTGCAGTCTCCAGCCTCAGAGGCATTGTTCCCCCTACTGCAACATAATTCGCAAAGACTGGATAGTGATCCTTGTCATGCCCCTAACCTTTGCATTTCAGGCACTAGACTTCTTTACGCGCCTCTGGTCGAGTTGTTTTGTCTTTCTTCAGGCTTTGCATTTCAAGGCAAAGGTTCTGCAACTGTGCGTGAATCTATTGAACCCCCAGATTATCATCCTACATTGGTGTCTCATGCAAGCTCATCACGATTTCTAGAGCTTCCGCATGGGTCCCGATCTTCTGTTGTGATAGCGCAACCCTTAGGTGAGGTAGGAGCGAGGCCACAAACCATTCTCGGTGCTTCCCATCAGTCAGAATCATGTTGGCTTCGCAGATCGTACACTCCAATCTTTGATCCAAATCCTAGGGCATCTCTCCAAGCTTCATCATGATCTCCTTCCACAATGGATTGCGCTTGAGACTTAGGTCTACTGAATTCCCTATTTAGCACAGTCTAGATATCTGCCAATGCAGACGTTAGGTTATCAGTACTGTACTTAATGTACCACGTTAGTGCATGGTCCTACAAAGAATTAACCAACGTTGCTTTCTTCATTTTATCCTCTGTGATACCCTAAGATTCCCATACAACCTTCACGACGAACCAAAACTGGTTCGGACCTTCATTTCCTACGCCCTTGAACACAGGTAGCTTTACGGAGTTTGCCATGTTGAACAGTGGTGGAGGTGGTGATGGTGTGGGTGTAGGGGTAAGTAATGGAGGTGAGGATAGAGCCGGTGTGGATGGATGAGATGAGGATGGAGGCGGTGTGGGTGTTCGCAGGAACCCTTGTCTTATCAACTGAATAGTGCTCAGAGGAGAAGCCTGTGTTGCTCCTTTGTCATCACTCAAAGGAGGTTCAATCAACGATCTATATTTAGGACCTTTTCTTCCTCCATCCTTGAAATACCTTCCACTTTGTGTAGCCCCAAACATAAAGGTAATTGCATGACCCGCTTTTCACACAAGAGCATCTTAATCCAAGTATTTAATGATTTCAAATACTTACCTCGCAGCCCCTTGAAGAAGCGGTGCTCTGCTACATTGTAACTGACCAAAGTATCGACCACGAACTTTGTCACAAACCCTCCTATGATACGGTCAAGCCAATGATTGACAGTGCACGCGATCTTATCTTCAAAGGCTTCCAATTTCTGTACTAACTCCGGGATCCAAAAAATTGGACCGTCAAGCCTCCACCTCCCTTGGCCGTCTGCCAACTTTGCGATCCTGGCAACAGAACCATTTGTTGGCTTGATGGGCCCTAACCCAGGTTTAGCATTAGTCAGCCAAGAAAATCCCTACACTACTGGCCCTTTCAGCATCAATCCACGAAGTGTGGACTGAAGTCTCAGCCGAAGCAGTATGGGGGCATGCAGGAAGCAAGTTTCTGCTCCCTGAGATGGTTGTGATGTCGATTTTACACTTTAACTCTGCCTTCGCGCAAATCGATAAGCCTTTAGGGCTTATCGATGTATTTCTCTATTAGTCTTTCAGAGCCTCCTCGAAGATCTGCAATTGTCCTTCACGTAACCCTAACAAGAAATATCAGCACTTACGCGCCTCTGTAACTACTTTGTTGTATAGTTTCCTAAATTATATTAAGTGTTCGCCAATTCTATCATGCAATTAAGATTGTCTTCGCGTAAACATATATCTCTACTTGCGTTCATATAACAGAGGAAAACACATATATTTGCGCATCAAATTAGTAATAAAACATAAACCCATTGCTTAACATAACATAATCGCATGCAATTGACAGAAGTAAAATGCATAGTAATTTCATAATACTTCTCTTTATTGATGGTTCAGATTTTTGAGTACAAACTCTAACTGCCCTATGCACACAACTGTAGGGGTCTGCACACTCAGCGGTGGACTTCTACCCTAGGCCTCTGCACACTCAACTGTAGAGCCTCTTTCCTATGCTAAGATGCTTGCTCTTAGCTCTTCACAGACTCATCAATGACTCTATCTATGAACTGAACTATCCTAGACTCCTCTAAGACCTCCTTTTTATACAATCCCATGGTCTGCGGACCAAGGGCGAATCTCATCAAGCCGACACAACCTATCTAAACTAAGGGTGGAAACCCTTTTTGACTCTTGATATATTCACGCTCTGCGACCAAAAAATGTGGAGAATTTACATTCTTTTATACAAAATTCGGGATTTTTGCCCCAAAACTTGGGCTTTTAACCCCAGAATTGACCCCATGGGACCCATTCCCAACAATGATCAATCATAAGTATCGTCCTTGTCACTTACACCATCGGTCAGTCTTGTTGAGCATGTGTGTCTAGATGGTTTGGTCATTTCGTTGTTAAGTCATGCGAGTGTGTGTTCGTATGATCACATATGCATCTTTCGATTGTTCACACACTTAGCCATTTTTGCTGAAGGTTCTGATGACTTGAATCCCTTATGATAGCTGGACCATCACCTTGCCATCAACTCGATCGTCTGTCAACTAGAATAGCACAAAAGCACCAAACTAGTCTTTTCAAGCTGCACTACCCGCAAGTAATTCAATCAACTCTCATGCTGGCCACCCAGACAGTCGGACCTGACAGTCATCCCAAGACTGAATCCCCTCAAAAATTGCACAGAGGCCACTGACTTCACCCGCTCAACTGACTGAGGAAATTGTGAAAAAAGGTCAGATAGCCACCAAGTGTCCATCCCTGTTTCCCTCAGAAAATTGCATAGTTTTCCCAATCAGTCATCCCGACAATCGACCAACTGTTCATCTCAGAAATTATGCAATGTTCATGAGTAGGCCTTCCTCTACCTATCAATTAGCTCAACTCAGAAATTACACATAGATGATCAGGAGTCCGGCCTCCCAGACTTAGTGCTGTTTTCCTTGCTAGTATCCCCTAGCAGCAGACTCCCAGTTCCCTCTGGGAATTGCGTAGTTTCTGCTGTGAGTCACCCAGGAATCCAATTGGCAGTTCCCTCTAGGAATTGCACAGTTTTGGCTGCCCGTGACCCCGACAGTTCCCCAGAAAAACTACGCAATCCCTACCTACTGACCCTTCATGCAACTCAGCCTGTTCCTCTAGAAAATTGCACAAATCTAGTTGTCCAGTCCCGTTGTCTGTTCATTCTAAAAAATGCACAGAGCATGCCTATGTTTCCTTCTAGTGGCCTTGACTATTCCTCCCAAAATTTGTGAAATTTTTCCTTCTAGCCGAGCCAACCTTGTAGACACTCACTGTCAAGTCAGATTGCCTGTTTGCATCTCTCATTGACTCTTGCGCAGTTTTCATCAGCAGTTTCCTAGAGCCATCGTCCCGCATTATAGCCTTGCTGCCTCTCCCAGTCACCTACACCCGAATGATCATATGTCATGGTAGACTAGGAGGTTTTGGATTTGATGTTGTATCATCATGAATGACTGCAGGTACAGGTACACCAACGAACATGGCAAGACAATGAATGGGATGAACAAAGGGAGCACATGCAGAATGACGGGTTCACCAACAGACAAACGAATGAAGAATGTGAAGAATACGAACATGAAGAACAAGCACCTTCGTGAAAAGATGAGCCTGTCAAGCCTTCCAACATGCAAGCAAGGAACAACATGCAAGCAAGGAACAACATGCTAAAGCTTCATCAAGCGAACCAAGGACCATCGAAGACTCTGCACACTTCGCCATGCGGAGGTGAAGCTATGATACACCATGAAGACATCCATCACCCAACAACACTATAGCTCAACATGCACTCCAGAAGCAACACAAATGTACTAGCATTGTCATGTCAAGTCATGTCGAGTCACGTCATGAGTCATGTCGCCCACATCCTCACTATGGGTTTGTTGCCAATCAATGTGATTTAACGTGGAAGTCCAAGAGACCTACTTGTTGAACAAAGAGTCATGTAAGTCGAAGAGTCATGGAAGTCAAACGGTCATGAGGGTAGTCGAACAACCACAAGGGTCAGTTTCACCCTTGGCTATAAATACCCCCTCATTTGTACATGCAAAGGACTTTTTTTCACCTCAGCTCCTCCCACATAGCCAAGAGAGTCTGTAATATTTTCTTTGAGGAGTAAGTAGTGGCTCCAACACCCCGCTAATGGGGTTAGTGATGTATGGTGTAATGATGTGTCTTGGAACTTTCACTTAATTCAGAAGCCTGTTAATAGGCCAACACATTTTCACACATGTATTGTATTTGTTGTAAGACTGATCTTTAACACTTGTAATGCATGTTGCTTTAACCTGTGTTCTACATCTAAACTGTTTCATTTGTTGTAATGCATAATCTATTAATGGAAATGTGTTGTATATGTTGTTTATGTTGTCCAGTCCGTGTCAACTGCTCTTTTAGACATCGGACAAACCTTTCACCTAAACCTTGTTGTAAAAACCATTACACTCATTCAGACTGTTGCGTGAGTGTTATACATGTTATCTTACCTTGTATGTTGTGATTGTCACATCTAAGTGGACTACTTCACCAGAACCTATGTATGTCCTTTTGTGTTATGTGTTCCTAGCCGAGTTGAGATTGATCCCTTTTAACCTGGAACTCACCTTCACCTTCTTCCCTTCACAGTGAAAGAACCATTGACACAAGTACACTTATACTCACTAGGCATGCAAACCTCACTTCTCAAAGACAAAGTGAACCACTCTCCTGTGCTCACAAGCAAGAGTTGAGGAAAATCCTTAAGATATGGCAACCGGTCCATCATACCGGCTGTGACTCCCTCACCAAATGGTGTGAGGTCTAGTTGGGACTTCATACTGGGGTGATCCCCTGAACGTTGGCGGGTCTAGCACCGTCAACATTTCTGGTGCTAGAAGGAGGACAACCTATTGTACATGGCTAAAATTCCCCTCACAATCACTCATCAATCATCTGGTCAAGACAGTAACTCGCACTCCCTCTCACACGACTCTACAGTTGGTTACTCCTCACCTCCAAAATTGAACACAAGATTTCATATCAACATCTTCGCTCCATCCATCTCGCCACTCGCCAGTTCACGAAAGCAATCGTACTGATCTCAGGCATACAACATCTTCCACACACATCTAGGAAGCCAAAATCCACTCCCATAGGAGTTGTTGTATCATCGGTGGAAGAAGCAGTCCTTGCCATGGTTGAAGGTCTATAGGAAGCTATTGAAGACAAAGAGGAAACTCCAATCTTCCTTGAAGACAAACAACGCTCTCTTGTGATCTTGGGATAGAAATCCAGTATAGAAGGCGGAGGGGAAGGAAACGGAGGAGGTCGAGGCGGAGATGAACCGACAGACTCCGAAGGAGAGGAAGAAGATGAAGAAGATGAAGAGATGGCGGACCCAAATCTTGAATGGATGACTCAGGGACCATTGGCCCTCCCGGCTGTTCTACACAAGATTCCAAAGCCAGCAAAGAGGATGAACATCAAGTTCAACCCTGATAATGCGGTGAAGGCAGAGGACCATGTAGACAACTTTTACCTATAGTTGCAGAACCTTGAGGTACATTATGACGACGTAGCATGTAGACTATTCCCATGTACCTTGGATGGTCATGGAGTTTCTTGGTATCCCAACCTTCCACCCAACTCCATACAGAACTGGGGTTCTTTCAAATGTATGTTCCTCGAAAATTTTGCTGATGACAAGACCCCAACCATGCTGCTCAAGGAATTGGGAAGCCTCAGGATGGAGGGAAAATAGAAAGTGAAAGACTTTAATTAGAGGTTTATTCGTATTTTGAAAAAATTTGCAGCAGACACTAAACCTCATGACTCCATCACTGTTGACTATTACACGTCTGCACTTTTGACCACCATTGCGTAGCTGGTCAAGCGAGCTACGAAGCCAACACTTTTAGAAAGCTTTGAAGAGGCTATTTCTATTGAAAAAGACTTGCGCACAATTGGAGTCATCAAGGATGATGAATCAACGAAATAATCCAAGGATGCAAGTAGAAAGCCCCAAGAAATGGCGAGCAAGGGTAGAGATAAGGAAGCAACTGAAATTGAGACCCTCACTCGCCTTGTCAAGAACTTGGCCACCAAAATTTTTGAAATCAAGCAATGGAAAATAGACACATTCGCAAGCAGCCATCCACCCAGATAGAGACAAGCGAGCATTTCATCAACCGGCTCATAAATCAACAACCGGTTCACTTCCAAATTTGTGTAGAAGCTTGTGTTCCAACTCGAGAATTGCGCTGATCCTAATTTATGTTCGTTCCACGAAGAGTTCCACCCCGAGAACTCTCGCTCAGATTGGAAGTGAGTCATTACCTCACTTTGCAGTCATACAATTGATGCAAAAGGTGACATGCAGGAGCAACTAGAAGGCACTGATGATAGTGAAGAGGTTACAACTAACGAAACACCAAGTTCTAAGCATTTGGTTAACGCTTATCAGTGCTCGCAAGCAATCTCGAAGACAAACACCGAGAAGAATGTTAAGAAATTTATGGAAGAGAGATAAATTATTATGGAGATTTACCAAGATTTACATATAGGAATAATAAAATAACAAGCAACAATACACATAAATATTATACGCATAATATTTATCCAGGAAAACCCCAAATCTAGGGAAAAACCTAACTCAATGATTATACCGTGTGCCCAAAACCACTACTATTTAACCGGGTCTACCTTGACTCAAACCCCGAGTCAATTTTACCTAACAATTCCCCCCTTTAACTTGACTTGGGGTTCCTTGACTAAATCTAGCCAAAACCTGCTAAAAGAGACAATCTCGCTCACTCTTCAAAGTTTTTACCTGGGATTTGTTAACCTGACATCCCCCCATTACCAAGGTCTAACCCAGACTTTACGGTAATTACTCAGGGGTATGCATGCCTTACCAGGTCTTACAACAATATGCCCATTTACATGCAAATTAAAAATTTCACTCCATTATAATTCTTTTTTTTGTTTACCCTTGTTCTTGTCTTTGTACATATGACTTCAATGTCCATATAAAAAGAACGCATCTACTGAATTACATGGGTCACAGCCACTGTAACCACCATTTATCTATGCGTTTTTTTCAGGTACATGGTTAATCAATTAATTAATCCACGTGCACATATCATCCTCATCCATTGAATCTCTTATGACCCAATAGTGTGCATCTTTGCTTCACAATATATGGATTTTGATCCAGATCTGCAATAAAAAACTTGATTATCTCTCTGTCTACCAGGCCAATACAAACCCTTGGCAACAAAAAACTGTCCTTCTGAAGCCAACTTAGCTCTGATACCATTTGTTAAGAAATTTACGGCAGAGATATAAATTATTATGGGGATTTACCAAGATTAACAAAGAGGAATAATAAAATAACCAGCAATAATACACATAAATATTATACGCATAATATTTATCCAGGAAAACCCCAAATCTAGGGAAAAACCCAACTCAATGAGATCTCATTAGCATTGGCCAAAACCCTGGCCAATCCGGCCAAGTGAGCCTTCACCGCTCAACTCCAGGCCTACATTACAATGAATTATTCCCAACCTTTTATAGGCTCCATTACATGCAATACCATGGTCCATAATACCATGGGTACACTATACCATGTGCCTAAAACCACTACTATTTAACCAGGTCAACCTTGACTCAATTTAACCTAAGAAAGCAACCCCAAAAGAAAAATGATCGTTATAATATTAGGAGTAAAGGGGCTCCCCCTACACTTGGGGAAATGCAAGAGAAAGTGAGGTAGCTGATAAAGAAGGTTGATCCATCAGCTGCCTCGAAGCAACAGACACAAAGAAAGTCTGGGAAGACATCGGTGGATAAGAGTGCATCCATGAGCAGCAAGTTGCATAAAACTCCACCGGACATCACGGACATCCATTCCACCATGGACACCCCAGTGAGTCTACCACCTCTGGACTACAACATAGTTGACAACATGAAGAAAACTCAAGAGAACATCAATTTGTTCGAGTTAGCCAAAGTCCAGAGTCAGTGAGATATCCTTCTGCGTGCGTTGGGACAAATAGCAGTGGAAAGCACAACCTCCACTAGCGAGGGAGAAAGCACACCTCCCGGATCACTATCTATTGTGCTCAATACACTCTGAATGGAAGAAGAAAACTTAGGTTTCCCCCCATTCCTGCTTTCATTCGAAGTTTTAAACTACAATGTTCACAATTGCTTGGTTGATTCTGGCATAGAAACCAACATCATGCCGCTCTCAAGTTGGATGATTCTCGCAGATGTTTTGCCATATGCTTTCGATATGTCCACAACAAATATGTTGATGCATTGGTGAACTCAACAGAGACTGGTCCAACAAGCTAGATGGATATTTTTCTATGGACTGGTCTCACATGTGGCTTCCGTACAAGGGAAGATGCAACCAAATACGGATGTTATCCGAGAGGTATATGAAACCTAATGTCACTCCCCTTAACGACGAGAACGAACCATTGGCCTTCACAGAACTCATGTTTGGCAACTGCCTCCTAGAAAAGACGTTTGAGTGTTATCTTGCATGGCCAGCCCCAACCTCATCAGGCGAGTAGTTGGGACTCCTTCCTCGCCCAACTAATGATAATGAAGACGTTTGAGTGTTATCTTGCATGGCCAGCCCCAACCTCATCAGACGAGTAGTTGGGACTCCTTCCTCGCCCAACTAATGATAATGAAACCTGTACAGTTTTTGTTTTTGTTTTTGTTTTTTGTTTTGTTTTGTTTTTGTTTTTTGTTTTGTTTTGTTTTTTGTTTTTTTTTGTTTTTGTTTTTGTTTTTTTTTTTTTTAGTAGCAACAACGGTAGTAACAGTAGTAGAAGCATGCCAAACGGTCTATGTACAGACGAGCTATGGGCTATGAGCCTTGACAAGTCAGGAACACATGATGGCCTAAAGACCGATTGTATCTCAGTCATCCAAAATAATGGACATTACATGATTTCGAGCTTTCTGAAGTTCGAAGGCACAAACAACGATGTTGAGTATGAAGCACTCATGCTGAACACACAAAGGAACAACACTACGAATGAACAAAGCAACCTGGGAACCTACCACGATCCAAAGATGGCCAGTCTCAGCACAAGCTACACACTATAGCAACGAAAAATAATTGGCCACTTGATCGAATAGTACTGGGATGGGTTTGAACGAATAGATGATGACATGAGTACACACTACACGTGAGCAATCCAACATGAGGTTCCAGGTAAAGGAGGAGACAAGCTATTGCATCAAAGAATAGGTAACACATACATGTTGTTTACACTCCTTCCACCGAAAAGATTGACTAACAGTTTAAGTGTTTGGATTATTTGCAAAGTTCGTCATCATACTTGGTTTTCTAATTTAAATCTTGCACATAAGAAATCTGGGAAAATCAACTTACGCATTGATTTCAGAAACTTGAACCCTTCCCCAGAATAAAAAAAACTACCCGGTGCTATCATCTGAGCCCATGTTGCACACAGTACCTGAAATAGTGGTGTTGTCTTCACTTGAAGGTCTTCTAGAATTCTACCAAGTTCCAGTAGTGGAACCCGGTGGACTTGCACTAGTCTACAAGAGGCTTGGCCCACACATATATCATTTGCAATCAATGGGCATGAGAATTGATAACCTTCCTACCAATGGCAAAGATCTCAAACATAAATTTCAATACATTGGGCCGCGCATGTGCCATGTACATAGTCTGCTTGCTACTTGTTGTTTTCATTTGATTTGTTTTACTTATTATCTTTGATTTTTCCTTGTTTGATTCTGCTTACTATTTCTATTCACGTTCATTTTGTTTGTTTGATATATTACCATTTTTGTTTCCAGAAATAAGTGCTACCAACTACTACGTTTTGGCTTTTGAATAAAATATGTGGCTGAAATTTGAAGAGACTTGTGACACTGCAACACTTGGTCAGTCTTGTGTCTGTCTTCTCTGTGCTTGGTCACAACCTTCAGCCGATGCAGTCCTGACGAAAAATACGAATCATCTGCAAGGGAAGTTTTGGTCCAACCATGAACCTATGTCCACACTGGGAAGCCCTATGCCTGTACTCAGCCTTTTGCTTTGTGTTTTCAAGCTCATCCAACTAGCAAAAATGAAGAAGGGGAAAGTCTAAATGAGCAAACCTATGTCAGAGGTATTACATGCTTCTCTGAAGGATCAAACTCTTCTACTCTCAATAACTCGGGATCCTTCTTCCACCCCAAAAATAAATAAGTGCCTATGCACAATCCTCTTGAAAAATATAAAGGCGAAAGAAGAGAAAAGCTTCCTGCAGAGAGAGGTGATGCATGAAAATCCAACAGGGTACTAACCAGGCTCGCTGGCAGTGGAGAAATGTATGTGTTCCTCTGTGACTCCGCAGGGGTACTGTCCAGGCCTATTGGCAGTGGAACAATACCAAAGATGAAAACTTATACTCTGAAAATCTTCAACTCGCGAGCTAAACTACCCTTCTCGGATTCGAAGCATTAATATTCAAGCTAAACTTTTGATTGTGTTCGATTGAGTTAGCAAAGGGTGAACCACATATGTCCATGGGGTAAATGGGGAAACTGAAGTAGCTCACACAATGATTCAATACTCCCCAAAAGACTAAGGCCTTGTGCTAGCAATGAACCAAAATAGAGAAGTTGGAGTTCTACCAGTATGTTGCCAAGCATTGTAGCGGCTACAACCACCCTCCAAAATTTTGACCTACACCGATTTGGGACCCTCCCTTGAAGAGTTCACTTAATGATTGCCTACACTCAGGTTCACTCCATGAGCTTGTGTGAGTCCTTACATCCGCCTTGCTTGTTTATTGCATTCAAGTCTCAACATGCTAATGTCTAAGTCATGCTTGCGACCATGTTCTGGTTATGCTCAAGGTCTTCGCTTTGTATGTGCTTGTTGTGTTCACTATGAAAGCATCTGTCGCACTCACACACAAAATCACATTCATTGTCACACAAATGTTGTCTTGATCAATGAATGATCAATCATGAGTGTCACGCTTGTCACTTACACTATGAGTCAGTCTTGTTGAGCACGTGTTTTTGGAGCACTTCCTCAGATCATATCTCCGCAAACATAGAGCGAAAATCTCTGAAATTCGAACCCGAGGTTCAGTACGATTTCGGCTCAAATGGGTTTTTTCTTTCCGCTTCTGAAACGTTGCAGAAAGTTATAGCGAAAATTCCACGATGACCTATTTAGAGTAGTGAAACCCTAGAATCCAAAGCTATGATACCAAATGTTATGAAACTAGCTCACAAAAGTGAGGTTATGAAACTAGCTCACAATTCTTGGATGATTCAAATGAAAAAACCTCATTTCTATATATAGGAGTCTAAGGAGTTACAATATAACCCAGCCGGCCTAACAATAATAATATAATGGCACAAAAATAACAATAGAGGGATTCTATGGGGCACAGTAATAACAATATGGGGACAATAAGGGCACAAAAATATTAATAAGGGATACAACTACAATAGTAATGGGGTAATCACTAGTATTGTAGGGACCTAACATAATCTTCCTGCATTGAATTCCTCCACACTTGATGTTTAGTAGCATCTTCATAGGAGGAAGGTTCCACTTCAATAAGCTTTTTCATGTATGCAACATACCATGAATACCTTTCCAGTCTTTTACTTTCTCTAGAGGTCTCTAATGCTATATGTCCTTCTGCTTCTTGAAGACTAGTCTTCAAACAAGTAGGCCTCATATGATTTTATGGAATAATTACTTGTCATATAGGCTCACAAGGATCTTCAAAGTTTTCTTGAGTAGATGTATGATCTTAAACATCATTTTCCATAGAGATATCCTCAAAGATAGGTATCTCTTCTACATCAGAGTCAACCAGAACATCCTTTGATTTCTTGTAAGCTATACTCTCATCAAAGATGACACCCCTACTTCAATTCGAAAATCTTCCTTAATGTAGATTTTGTATGCCTTTGATGAAGCACTATACCCAACAAATATGCCCTTTAGATTGGTAGGATCCAACTTCTCTCTCTTGTCCTTGGGTATATGAATATACACAGGACACCGAAATATTTGAAGATGATCCACACTTGGCTTCTTTCTTGTAAATGCTTCTTTTGGACTCATGTTGTTGAGAATCCCGTGAGGACTTCGGTTCTACAAGTAAACAATTGTCATACATGCCTCTTCCCCATATAAATTGAGGAAGGTCTTGATCATGTAGCATGGCCCTTACAAATTCTTCAATTGTTCTACTCTTCCTTTCATCCACTGTACCATTTTGTTCAGGATTATAAGGAACAATAATCTCCCTCTTAATCCATTCTTCCTTACAGAAATATATTAGTTCTTTGGAGGTGTATTCTCCATCATTATCTGATCTCAGAGTTGTGATCTTTCTTTCAGTTAGATTTTCCATTTCATTCTTTAAATCCTGAAACTTTTTGAATACCTCATCCTTATTATTGAGGAGGTATAACCAAGTTTTCCTTAAGAAGTCATCAATGAAGGTTACATAATATTGATGCCCACCAAGAGACTTAACTGCCATAGGTCCACATACATCTAAATGTATGAGATCTAAAACTCCCTTAGATATGGTATCACTTCTTGCAAATGGCTTCTTTACATTCTTGCCCAAAGCACATCCCTTACAGGTTCCTTCATATTCTTCCTGTGAAAATTTCACCACTAAAATTTTTATTGCAACAACTGGAATTAACTCTTATAACTGTTAATTAATTTAGCAATTTATTTCTATGACAACAACAAACTAATCACATTGAAATCTTCAAAAATAAAAATACTGCAGAAGATAAACTAGAAAATGAGAAAATGCTGGCACACACATAAAATATAACACTGTTATTTTTGGACAAAAGTCCTCGGAAAAACCCAACTTGGGAAAATCAGTGCAACAATAGTGGGTTTTTATTATTAAGCAGTAGTGAGAAATTCTAAGTACAAGCTATGGATCTCGACTAGAAATCCAATCAGCAAAATAAAAAGGCCAAAATATTTGTGAGGAAAATACCTCAACACCACACCTGATCCAGCTCTGACAATTGGCAAAACTATCTAGTTGTACAACCACTATGCAGTGCTTGTGTAGGCACTAACTTGCTAAGCCCCGAAATTGCTAGAAAAATGATGTCTTGGATGACTCTACATCTGGAAGGAATTCACTTGGCCTCCTGGAGAATTTTCGGACCAACTTCAACTAAATCACCCTTCCCTTCAACAAAATTGATCTCCCTCTAAAGCTATCTGTGTTAGCTTTGCACAAATTCTTTGGGAAATACGCGACCCTTATACTGTTGACTCTTTGGAACTAGAAGACTTCCTCTAGAATCACTATCTCTACCCCTCTCTATCTCTGCTTCCCTTCTCTAGCTCAAACTCTTCTGACAGAATGTTGTCGCTATTTGGAAAAATAGAACTACCCAAGGAAATAGATCTCAAGTTTGTTCCTACATCTACCCATCGACTTCTTATAATCTCACTGTGGGACTCCAACGACCAAGATTAAATCTTAATCAGTGGATGATATTATTTCCTATTCGATCCATTTGACTTTCTAGAGAAATTTCACCTTCCTCAATTAATTACTATTAATTATTCATTTTCCTTAAGTTAGACTTAAGAAAAATTTAATTACTGATTAATTAACTTAATTAAAGCACTTATATGAGGATTTTCATGAAATATTTTCTACGTTATGTAGTCCTAGTTTTTCTTATCCTCTCTGACAATTGTCAATATTATAAAACCATCCGATGGTACAAAAACTAACACTCCCTCTTAGCGAGGAAGGTGTTCTAGTGTTGAACTAGTCCAACACCTCGTCTCTACATCATCCTCCCATACATGTTACTGATATCTAGCCACTATGACTGCCTTACACTGGCCACCAACCACTTTGCAAATCTAATGTTGCATCTGTATTGTTGCTAACGCTAATATACTGCTTCCAACTCTACATCTGCACTGTAACTCCCTCTCAAATGTTGTTGCTGCTACTACAACTGAGAAGCATCCAAAATTATGAATCAACTGTGTCTCTATGCTGCATCTGTCTCCTAAGCATCTGACTACTACTAGCCTTTGTACTTTCCATTGAAGAATCTGCATTGTTGTTGACTCTACTACTGAGCCTCCTGCTCTATTGTCAACACTGCTTTACACTCCTCAACACCTGACTGTAACTAGTCTACAACTCTCACCCTGGAATTTGACTACATCAACTGACACTGATCCATCCTGCTCCTGAATACTGTGTGCCCTCATAGCAAGGTAATGATCCATGAGGAGAACACCTCAATGGACCCTACCCACACTTTTGTGAAACTCTGAGACTATAGCTCCATATTGCCCTACTTCACTCCTAGAGGTATAACTGCAAACATGGCGAAGTCTTCCTCCAACCTGGAGGATAATTTTTCTCTCTCCACGGAGTTGTCACCTAGTCTTGCTTATCCTACTTTTCCTTCTTCCTTTGAGGACGCTGAGTATTGTAGTGGCCAAACCCACCACACCTTAAGCACTTGACCTTGGATAGGTCCTTCTTTTTATTCTTCTTCCCCTGTCCTTGATTGGGACCTTTTGATGCAAGGGCCACATTCTCTTCCTCCTTCTCACCCTGTGACCCCTTACTGCTGCTTCTGTTGATGGAGGTATTCACAAGTTCTCACCTCATCTCCTTCTACTGCAAGTCTGAGCACATCCTGTCCCACCCAAGTAAAGTATCTCATCCAAAAATTCCTTGGACAAAGATCTTCTAGTCCTCTAAGACATTGTCGAGGGACAAATGCACGAGCTTTGTAGTTTGAGTTGCCTCCCTAACTGATGCAAGTTGATCCTAGATTTCTTGAATTCTGGTGAGAAAGGGATCAATGCCTTCACTGTTATGCATCCTGAGGTTTCTCAGCTTCTCCTTCAGGAACATCTTCTGCTGCTTGAAAGGATTCTAATATAGCTGAGCAAGAGCATTCCACATTTCCTTGGTAGTGTTCTTGCCAAATATATGTGAAACTATACGGTCCTGAAGTCCATCTAGGATTACCCACTTCACCTTGGCCATATATTTCCTGTACTCTTTCACCTAATCTGCATCGGTCGGTACTTCCACCACGCTCTATGCAAACATCTTCAGGCCATGTTCATCTAATAGGAGGGACATCCTAGCCTTCCAGATCACATAGCTGGAGTCTCCCTCCAACCTATCTTGATCTCTAAGCCCAACTATGGCCATCTTTGAAGCTGGAATGAAAAATTCCCGCTTTCACCTGCTCGCCTACTGAATATGATATTCACACTCCCTTCTAGAGTGGGAAAATCTACTTGAAACTACTTTCGACTACAACTAGAAATATGGAATTCTGAACTAGAAACCTTCTGAGAGAAATTCCCTCTGTATGTGTGCTACCTCTTTCGCTCGATGCTAGTTCTCATTTTGCCAACTGCTGCAAAACCCTCCTGTGCCCAAACAAGGAATCTGGTTAGTGAAAATCTGAGCGATTGCTCCTCCTTCTACTTGTTGGAATAACTCAATCTGGAAAGACATTTTTTTCTACAACCCTGCACTGAAAAATTGAATTGCCCAACAATTCGCATTGCTTGGCTAGGCACTACACAACCCTTATAAAATTCATATTGTTGCTCCCTCTGAACAAAGAATTTTCTTCTCTCGCTTCTAAGCTTCCCTGTCTGATTAAAATTGCTCTGATACCATGTAAAAATTTCACCATTGAAAATTTTATTGCTGCAATTGGAATTAATTCTTCTAATTGTTAATTAATTTAGTAGTTTATTGCTATCGCAAGAACGAATTAATCATACTACAATTTTTAGAAATAAAAATATTGCGGAAGATAAAATGGAAACTGAGAAAATTCTGGTACATACACAAAAATATAACACTATTGTTTTTGGACAAAAGCCCCCGAAAAAACCCGACTTGGGAAAATCGTCGCAACAATTAAGGGTTTTTATTTTTAAGAAACAATAAGAAATTCTAAGTACAATATATGGATGCCCAACTAGCAATCCAATCAGCAAAATAAACTGGCCAAAATATTTGTGAGGCCAATACCTCAACACCACGCCTGATCCAGCTCCGACAACTTGAAAAACTAGCTAGACGTACAACCTCTGCATAGTGCTTATGCAGGATCTAACTTGCTAAGCCCTAAAACTGCTGGAAAAATGACATCCTGACTGACTCTGCCTCTAGAAGGAATTTTCTTGGCCTCCTAGATAATTTCCAGACTAATTACAATTGAATCGCCCTTCCCTTTGGCAAAATCAATCTCCCTCTAAAGCTATCTGCGTTAGATCTGCTCAACTTCTCTGGAAAATACGACCCTTCTACTGCTGACTCTTTGGAAATGGAAGACTTCTTTCAGACTCACTATCCACGCCCCTCTCTATCTTTGCTTCCCTTCTCTGGCTCAAACCCTTCCGACATAATGTTGCTGCTCTATGGAAAAACCGAATTGCCCAAGGAAATCGATCTCAAGTATGTTCCTCCATCTACTCATTGACTTCTTATAATCTCACTATGGAACTCCAAAGACCAATATTAAAACTTAATCATGGCCGAGATTATTCCTAGTCGATCCGTGTGAGTTTCTAGAGAAATCTCACATTCCTTAATTAATTATTATGAATTAATCATTTTCCCTAAGTTAGACTTAGGAAAAATTTAATTACTGATTAATTAACTTAATTAAGTAACTTCTAGGTGGATTTTCCTAAAACCTTTTCTAGGTTATGGAGTTAGCCTCTTTAACAATTGTCAAGACTAGAACACCATCAACACTACAAAAACTAACACTTCCTTCAATTCAGGGATGTCATTAACCATTTGACTTAGAGATGGAAAAATATTATAATAAAGGTGTCCATACCTTCTATGCTATAGTTTGGAAGGACTCACATCCAAGTGGACTAGGGCTTGAGATAGAAGTGTAAAGAGTCTATATAATGTCCCCTAATGGATCCCAATCACCCTAGCTTCATTAATACTAGAGCCCTTACCCCAAACCCAGACCTTGCCATTAAAAAAAGAAATTTTATCACCCTTATCCTCTAGACAAGAAATAGAAAGTAAGTTTTTCTTCAAACCTAGAACATATAGAATATTTTTGAGGTGAATGCTTCCACTAGACTCGAGCTCCAACAAAGTAGATCCAATTCCTTTCATTAGATAGATTTTGTTGTCTCCAAGTTCGATTGCGTGAGAATATTTTCCCTTAGATAGAGTTTGGAGTTGACTGCATTCTCCTATCATGTGTCTGGAGGCACCCGTGTCAATAACCCACATTCTCGTCCTTGAAAATTTCAGATAAAGCAGAGAAAAAACTTCCATCTATTACTTCCTTCACAATCTTGGAGATGATCTTCAACATATAATCCTTGATAGATGTGGCAAGATTTCTAATAAACTTGAAACCCTTCTTCAAGACCCTTGTCATAGTGCCAACTATACTGTGAATTTCAATCTCCTTGAACCTTAGCTTTGATCCCATGTTGGAAAATATGGAGACTTGTAGATTATAATTTATTTTCCTTATCTTGATAATTAGTCATGATGTTAGTTGGTCTTTAATTACTTCTTTAGTTTTTTCATTAAGTAATTACCAAAAACAATGAGGATCACAAAGAAACAAAGTACACAAGATATAGGCTCCAAGTCAAGGCAAACCCCTCCAAAGGGAAAAACTAGAAAAATGCTTCTCTTCTTTTATAGAATCTTCTTACAAAGAGACTTCCGAAAATCAACGCTGCCCCAATACCTAACCAAAGGGGTGATGATATAGAAGTATCGGGGATATTGAATTTATCCAAAATCCTATCACAACCATAAAATATTATCATATTTATGTCCAAGGTTTTAAAAATTAGAAATAAGTGTTCCCAAAGATTTTCAAACAATTTTTGTCGATCCAAACTTCGAGGTCTTTACTCTAAAATACTTATCAGGGAAAATGGAAGGCATTTTAGTGAATTCACAATAAACAACATTGAACTTGAACCATTGCACCAGTTTATCATGTCGGGACAGGCTTCGACATTGCCTTAAATCATTCTTACTTGGGACATGCTTAGACCTTAGGGAGAGCAATTGAGTGAGGAAACACACCGAAGATGGATCGATGGGAAGATAAACAGGGAGAGGAAAGAAGGAGAGGTACAGAGGCACGGTGTCAAAAACATGTTCAAAGAATATCGTATACAAACATATATAGAATTATATATGTAATTAAACCCAAAGACCAAAGCCAACAAACCCTCCAAGCCCCAAGTTCGCCCCCCAACAAGATCTCCTTTAAGGCAGCTTCCAAAACTTCAAGACTACAACTTCGCTACTGCAACTTCAACACATACAAATGTTTCACAGATATTCAACCCTACAACTTCGACCTCCTGCAACCGAGAACTTCACTTGACAACTTCACAAACCTTAGAAGCGAGACAAAGAAATATTATCTTCAAACTTTGACTTTTGCTCCTCTTCTTCATCCTCCTAGTTACTCTTCTTCACCTTCGCTATTGAAAATTGAACTTGTGCTTGATGAGTTTCCAAATGGGTTGAGTTTCTCTCCTTTATATAACCTTTCTTGAGGGTCAAATTGCTTTCCTTTAGGCTGACTTGATTTTGTCCTTGGGCCGACTTGGCCTTGGGCTTATAAATGGCTTTTTCTTGATAGAATAAATATTTTCCTTTATTACCATGAGTCAAAATGGGACTATGACACATGAAAAAACTTATTTTTTTTATCTTATAAAGACCTAGAAAACCTAAAAGCATGAAGAACATGATTTTGACTCAAACTTGAGTATGAAACCCATACTCCAATAATAAAATATAATTTTTTTTTCTTTCTGATAAAGAATATACAATGTCATGATTACAATTAGGTCACTATGAAGATCAAACCTAATTACAAATTTCAACACTGTGGAATCCCCAACAAATGGGTCGCTCATCTTTGAACTTGAAACTTCTTGTCCTAGGACCTAGGTTGTAATATCGTTTATGAGGAAGCAATATCAAATAAGCTCAATAAGACATACTCAAATTAAAAATGTAACCTATTCAGAGTAGAAGGCCATCACGCCAAATAATATAGAATAGTGACAAGAGATCGATATTTTAGGACTTGGATATTTCTATTAAAGAAAATATAAGATACACAAAGAAGCTCTTATCTATAATATATACGAACATAATATAACAAAAAACATAATTAAAGTATTATATAGCTAAGATAAAATATGTAAAACAACTAACAATAAGCATAACATATATATACACACACACACACACACACACACACACATATATATATCGATGCTAGGTCACATGTTAAATGGAAAAACGATTTTTCCAACAACGAGATGTTGTCGCTAGGATTATGCAAGACTCGGTGGAGTTTGTATGTCCCTTGGGGTAATGTAAACCCCATAGTTGGCTACCACCCTTAACCCCTTCCCATAAAATTTGAACCCAAAACTTGATGGTGACTAAACCCCTACACATAAACCAATTGGTCTACATCTCATGGATATATATAACTATGAAATATATTATATAAATAACTTATAAGTAATGAATATATCATATATTATATTATTTAACAATAAATATAACTGAATTATATAATTAACAAATATATTAGTTATAACAACAAATATAATATAATAATCACGATTACAATATAATCATGAATATGCCAATATAATGGTGGCACAAAAAATACTAGGAGTTAAAGGCACCAATGAAAAGTGTTCTACTTTTTTTGGCTCATTTTAAAGATCAGGTATTCACTTGGGATAGGATCTAAAGAAGAGACTTTGAGGGTCCCAATTTTTTGTTATTTATGTCATAATGTAGCCAAAACTATCCCCCTTTTTGTCTTTTGCTTGATTCTTCGCAACATAGGTATGGGATCTCATTGAGGTGCAATTAAGTATGAAACACCTATGGGGCAAACAAAAATTAGAGGACTGCTTCAAATCTTACTTTGATATTCACAACCTTAAGAAGTCAAAATGCCTACTTATTGTTGTTTTATGGGGCATGGCTAACATGAAACAAAATTACCCCTCAAGGGAAGATCACCCTACTAGTAATTACACTCCTTAAATGCATACAAATCATTGTGCGTAAGGTCCAAATTAATAGGGATGTCATGGGGCCTTTTCAAAAGTGCTAGCTTGGAGAATGCACTTCTTTGTGGTGTGGTTTCATTCTCCACTTCTCAACAAATCACTTCATTATAGGAACAACAAATTTGGGTAGCAACTCAAATAATATCAATGAATTTAGTGATCTTTTTGCAATGTGTTGTAGCATTTTTTGGTTTTGGTAAGTTAGCATCAATTAGTCAAAAAATGAAAATCATTCCAAAAAATGTTAAGTTAGGATATGGACAAAAAGAAAATTGAATCAAAAAATGTTAGGGATATTTTGATGAATAAGTCCATATCAAATAAAATGTTAGAATAGATGCCCTAAAAAAGGAAGGCAAAAATAAAAAATGTTAGATTAGAGAGAAAAGAAAAAATAATAAATTCTGAAAGTGTTTCAAATCCAAATGCCACTACTCTCAGTCAAAGTTTATTTTTGCAAATAAAAATATGTGTGCAGATTGTTTAAATGCCACACTCGTTCATACAATCCAATTGTACAGTTTAATCATGATTGGATTTGATTTAAATTGTTTGTCAATAGGTAGCAAATAAATTTGGCTCAATAGTTCAATCTGAGCCAATGGAAGCAATAAGCGGATAGAAGTAGATTAAAAATTAAAAGGAAAATGTTGAGTTGCTAGTCTAAATGCACTCGGGTGAATAAGATTGAAAAACTATTAGGAAAGTAAGGGTAGGTAGAGAAATGAAATTGGAGCATGATAGGATTTTAATCCTAAGTCAGAACATAGAATACATGTGTATATGTTGAATGGTTTTAATTAACCATAAATTGTAAATATCAATGTTATTTGTGATATTCGAACTTTATTCATTCATTCGTCATACCCCATACCCTTCGCATGTCACATCTGCTATAACTCTGGACCCCACCATTGCTTTATGCCCTATCAAATTAAAACTCATTTGCATATTTTTCATCCTGCACACTCCCCCGAGATCCGACGGGCTACCTCGCTCCTCGGCCCTCCTTTGTCGTCCGAACTTTATTGGCGGGGGGGGGGGTTCGAAGCCAGTAGTTTTGGAAACCACCCTCTAAAACTGATTTTCCTCCATCCTAGTCTTTCAAGACTAAAAATCCCAAAACAACTTACCACCTGCACTTACTCCCAAATGTGGTTTTCATTCGACCGTTTACCACCGCTCCTGCGTCATCATCCACGTCCTCCCCATGTCACTTCCTCCGTCCAATCATCTGCCTCCTATTTTTCCATTATTCATTTAATTCCCCATTCCGTCTCATACATAAATATTCCATTCATCCATTAATAAGCCCTGTTGGAGAATTAATGACAGTTTAACCATTGATTAACAGACCCACACCATGTTTTTCAGTATAAGCCCTGTTTTTCACAAAAACAGTTACACAATGAATTCTCATAATTTGCTGGATATTTGAAGCTTGTAGTCAAAACAACATATTCATCATTCAACTGAATTTTCAATTCTATTAAGAACCAAGCTAACATCCAGGTCCACCTAATCCATTTCCAATTATACTATTTTTTTGTTATTACTGTGTTTCAGACCAATTATTCCCATTGCTATCAAGTTCAGCTTGCAATTCACTTAACAAAAAGCCTCCTAAGGGGAATGAAATTGAAGAAATCCCAAATATCCTCATTCATCCACAAGTTGACTTCCATCATACTCCCTTAGTTGATAGAGACTGTAAAATCATTGAGTCTTCCTCTCAATTTGATTTATATGAAATCTACTATTGGATGGAGGATCAACTAGTTGATCAAATAAATGAAATAGGACTTTGGGACTCCCACCTTCCTCACTACATTTTCCCTTATATACATAGAGCACTTGAATTTGTTAGGAAATGCCATGAATCCTATGATCCCAGTCAAAGAGCTATCATTTCACCTACAGGAGAAATCCTTTGTTTCATCAATGCTCAGTCTATTGAACAGGTGTTGTAGGCCCCAACTATTGCACCAACCCATCCTTTTTCTCATGAAAGCCTAATAGAAGCCTATCGAAAGCTGGATTTCACTAAAAGATATCAAACTCTTGAACTTTTCCTAGCTGTAGATAGCCCTCTACCTAAAAGAAACCCTCCCTATGATTCATCCATGTTCCTAGACAGAACCATGCAAATTACCACTATTCTTTCTTATCTTCTTGGTTCCAATTCTGATCAATATGTAAATGAAGCCATCATAGATTTATTTTCTATGTTTTCTACTGATTCCAAACCCACTGTTCTCTATAATTTTAGCCAATTTCTAGATGAGGTCATCCATGAACAATTTGTCCAGTTTAATACTGGAGAAGTATTCAAGTATGCTTTAGTACTTTTATATCTTTTTATATATTTTCAGGGAGACAAGTTTCTATTCACCTTGCAAAAGTTAGATGAAGAAGGCAATCAACAATCAGTGCTATCTTGGACTTCTATGGGAATGAAGGAGAAGGAATAATTTACATATAAATAGTTCATAGAATTATTTTTTCATCCAGCTATTAATCTTATTAGCAACACTCTAGTACCAAGAAGCAGTGATGAAATTGTGAAAGTATTGTGGCTGGTTGATCAAGCCACAACAGGAGATTGGTATCTTTACCAAAACTATACAAAAATCAGAGTTTATGGCTGTGAGCTTCCACCCTACAAACTTCCTAAGTACCTCCCTATCAGAACTTTTTCATTGGAATATATTAGACAGAGGTTAAATGTAGATGAAGTACATTTTGTAGCTGCAAAGAAGAAATCATAAGTCAAGCTAAAGGATTAGGTTGGTACTTTCATCTGTAACATTAGAGCAGCAAGAGAAGAAGCAGACAAGTTATTGAAGGAAATGAAGTTTGGTCTCAGCTTCAATTGGTCTTATGACCCAATGGGAGTAATTTCAAAACTCAGGGTTGAAAATAAGTTTACTACATACCACCACACAGCCAGGCTTGAAATAGAGAAGTACAAAAATCAGTTAGAATGGAAGGAGAACACCCTTCAAGAAGCTTAAGAACAAGCAGTCTCTACTTCAAATGTACAAACTCCACTTGCACAGGAAAAGACAGTTAAATGAGGAAGGGAAGAAAATTCATCCCCTACAACTGAAGCATCAAGCCAGGGCTTTAGAATTGTACATAGAAAGAAGAGACCTAGGATGTTTGTGAAGGTTAGTGCAACAAATGAGCCACAGAAACTAACGTTTGATGGACTTGGAAGGACTTTTCTTTTTACACAGTCTAGTGGATAGTCTACTCAGTCCCACACTCATTCCACTAATTCTCAGGAACAACAGATGATTCAGAAGTGGAACCAGTCAGAAGGAAAAAGAAGATGATATCTCTCATGTCTTTGGTGAAATTAAGAAGAAGAATGAGGAATTGAAGTTGAAAACTTATACTCAATTCTGGAAACACTCTTCCAGCTCTCAAGCTAGACTTCTTTCAGTATTTGACTCTGAAAAGGGTAAGATGCAGATGACTTTCTTACAAGCTCAAATTCCACAGCCCGAGACTCCTTTAGATTATCAGAAGCAAACCTCCTTTGAGTTTAATGTGAAATATGTACATCCAATTGACCAAATTGAGATGCACAACAAACTGGCCAAATGATTTCTTCCACTTTAGCTCACACTGCCATGAGTTTGTCAAAGTTGTAGGTCACCTTGGCCAATACACAGTCACACCTCAAGTTGGAAAAGGTTTCCTCACTGGAAAAGGACACCAAGATCAAATCTTTGGAAGATCTGGTGCTGAAGATGGGATATGATCCCTCAAATATAAATGTTGTAGAAGAAATTGTCAGGAAGAAAAATGTTGAGCTCTCAACATTAAGGAAGCAGCTCGAACTGCTAGCTTCTGAGGACCCAATGACTAATGAGATTGAAGAAACCGAGACTTAGAAATATGACATGATGAAGCTCATCATGGAACAAAATCTGCAAATAAACAGATGGAGGGGAAAATGGAGAAATTAGTCAAAGAGAAAGAGGAAGCTATGAAAAGGGCTCAAATTCAAATGGATGTAGTTCCTCTTTTAGCATTCTCTATAACCAGAGTTTCTACTTCAGGAACAGTAGCAACTACAGGTACAACAGAAGGAGTTGAACAGCTTGCAGAAGCTGTTCAGAACCTGTCCATTCAAACAATAGAAATCAAGAAGTTGCAGGATGAACTAAAGGAATCACAACATATGAAAGTAGTTGCAGACAATTCACATGCAGCTGAGTTGCAGAGGGAAAAAATTCAAATTGAAGTTTTGCAGAAAGGAATCAAAGAATCTTACCTTGGAAACAAACTAGGTTTGGCAAATGAGATTTTATGGGAAGAGATTACTGAATCAGTCAAGGATATCTAGCCTTATATCAAGATAATATTTGATCAAAAAGACTTGTTGAAGAAAGCTGATGAAGCTATTGAAACTATCTCCAAGGAAATTGAGGACATGCCAGAAGTTGCCACTGAGGTAATCAAGTTTCTGAATTCTAAAGATAGCTATGAGCTTGAAGAATTAGGTATAAATGACAGGAAAACAACCATACTTGAAGTGAAGAAAATCGGTACAAAGAAAAACCTCATTCTTCAGTTGGAGGAAAAATGCAACAACGTTAATGTCATAGTTCAACAATTTTTCAGTAGGTTAGAACCCTTGACCAACAATGGTTTTCCCTCTATGCTTGTGATAAACGACAAATTAATTCCCATTGAATATTATGTTCAAAAGCTTACAGAGGTAGGTACCAATGCTACTTCAGTTTCAAACATAAGAGGTGCAACAACGCCAAGGGTTGTGCTGAATGCACTCAAAGATGCCTTTTTCATTCTAAATGAAATTAGACATATATTTCCAGTAAAACCCACTTTTACTAAATATACAGAAATGGATGAAGTTTACCAAAGAGTAAGTAACTTATCTATCCCAGATAAGAAACGCTGGGAATAGTTAACTGATTTACTTGACAGAAAAGAGGATCAAACAACATTCAATGTTTCCAGGAAAGGTCATCAACAGTTCAACAATTTTCAACTTTTCCAGGAACAGTCATCAACAACTCAACACCAAAATAGTGACAGATCGACTATCAGTTTATATTCCTGATTTTGTATTGATCTATTTTTGTAAATTTCTTTAAGATATTTTCTTAGCTCTAAGATTGTATAAATAACTCCCTTCCACGAGTTATTAAGGGTTGCACCCTTGAAAGAAACATTTGTAAGCATTAAATGTACTTGGCTTTTTCTGAATCATTAATACAAAAGCAAAGGATTCTTAGTTTTGATTCATATAGTTTTGTGTTCCCTGTAAGTTTTCCAGTTTTCATTTACTGTATCCTTTCTTCATATTCTTAAGTTTTACAAAGATAAATAGGTAGGAATAGTTGTGCTTCAATTTACTCCTATAAGCTTTTGAAGTGATCACCTTTAAAGAGAATGAATTATATAAACTGTTTGTTTAACTAATTCCCTTTAAATCATAAAATCATCAACATCTTTTTTAATCTTAGGCATATTCTATTAAACGTTTTGAACATTGTTTGAAGGTTTTATTACTTATGATTATTTAATTTTCTATTTGAAAATTGTAATAGTCATATCATCTTTCAGTTTTTTCTCATCACTAAACAAGCTATATCAATGTGTGGATTTTAATAGCAACCCTCTGTTTAAATATTAATACTATTCGAAAAGGTTAGGCGTGACTGTTTTAGAATTGTTTCATACATTGGTCCTCCAAAATTAAAACAAAACCCCCCCAAAATGAATATCTTAGATGCCCTGGCATGATAGCTGACCATTATCATATTAGAGATATAAAATCAATTTGGCGCCGTTGCCGGGGACTCGAATTTCATTAAGTTTTCATGGGTCAATGATATAATTCCTATTCCTTTAAGGTGACTAAAGGTCTAGATAGGTCAAAATCCTTCACCTGGCGACTCCACTATACCAAACTAGGACCTTTTAAGCACACTAGATCCCATTTTGAATCTGACACTATTAGTCCTATGTCAGATCTAGAAAGACTTGTGGGAAAGGCAAGTTCTAGAAGAAGACATCAACCATATTCTTCTACTTCAGTTTTGCAGCTTGAAGATATATTACAATTTGATCCCTATAGTAACATTCCATCCAACCCAGAGTACACTCACTTATCACCAAGGGTTGTTGAACTCTTAGATAGGGGAGTTGATTTCAAATCATATTTCCTTATTCATTCACTTGAATCTCATCTAGAACCCCCACTTCCACTAGGATCACCTAAATCTGAGTTTGACCTAGGTGTTCATTTACCTGAATACAAACCTACAGACTTTATATCCCCCACTAATTATTCATTTCATTCCACTTGTAAACAACCTAAATATTCTATTTCTAAACAACCTGAAGGGACCTTTGCTATATATTCAAATCAACTCTTTGAAACTGAAGAGGGTATTCATTCTCAGGTCTAGAAGTTGGTTATCAAGACTCCTTTAAAATCATTCAGGACGTCTCCATCTCCACCTTCTTCACCCCCACATAGTAATTCACCCCTTCTATCACCATATTCCTCTTCTCTATCATCATCTTCACAAAAACCTCATACACCATATTCTACTATGGCATTCCAACCCATTGTACAGGCAAGATATGCAGCTTTATTTTTAACTCCAATCCTTGATGATTTCCCTAATGGATATTTAAAACACCTTCCTAGATATAATGGAGAAATTGGTCCCTTAGCTGAAGACCAACTTCAAGCATTTCTAGACTTTGCAGATAACATGAAAATAGAACAAGAAAATGTTTACATGAGGTTGTTTGTTCAGTCTCTTGAGGGAAATGTGAGGACTTGGTTTAGGCAGTTACCTGCAAATTCCATTAGAAACTGGGAAGAGCTAACAAATAAATTCAAAATCAGTGGGGAGTGAAGAAACATGCTCTTTACTTTTTTACTGAGTTTGAAGAACTTAAAAGAAACTTTGGTGAACCTGTCTCTAATTTTATCAAAAGGTTCAACAAACTTTATCATAAGATGCCCCCTGATTGCAAACCCCCTATAGCAGCAGCCAAGTCTAGGTTTTCAAAATCTTTTGAAGATGATTTTGTTTTGATGTTAAGAGAAAGAACTTCAAGGACTCTTGAAGATATGCAAACTAATGCTATAAAGGTGGAAGCAAATAGGGCTGCCTCAGCCACTTTAAAAGCTAAAGAGGAAAAGGCCCAAAGAAAACTTAAATCGAGTCAAGAGGCCTCTACTTCCTCTAAGAATAAAACTGAAGATTCTAGAATAGAAGAGATAACTTCACTTCTTAGAAATCTATCTAATAGAATTTCCAAGATTGAGACTCAACCTAGAATAGTTCAACAAATGGTCACTCGACCCCAAAATCAAAATCAAGGTCAATACAAAAGAAATCCACCATTACAAATTCTTCAAAGGCCTAGTAATGATCAACAGGTTCCAACTCTTTATTGATAGATGATGAACAACCTGATGACAATACTATGACTATCACTGAAGACATTAACAATATGGATACCTCTTTTGGTCAGAATGCTATTATTCCTCTCTCTCAACAAAAGCATGTTCAAGAAGATCAAGACTCCTCACAGGCTTCAAAATACCATGCCTTCTCTGAATTCCTAATTGCAGAGCTGAATAAAAGATATGGTTTTAGTCCTAGACCTGGTCCTGGAAGACATCCTAAGGAACCTCCAACAATTGAACCTTGTACCAAAGCCATTGAAACTCCTACAACTACTATTCAACCATTAAATCAGTCAACTGATACTTCTCAAATTGAAAATACTATTTTAACTGCATTTAATGTTGAAAAGGAGTTAGAAAGAGTTAAAATCCCTATACCACTTTCAAAACTTTCCAAAAACCTTGGATATAAAAATAAAGTCTCCAAATGGATACAAAACACGTTGGTTGATGGTGAAAGTGATATTATTAGTCTTCAAGATGAAAAACCAACAATTGTCTTTGGTCCTAGCTCAGATATGATAGATGAAATAGTACCCCCTTTCTATGTGACTCTTAAAATAAATGATTCCATGCTATACAATTGTGTGCTTGATTCTGGAGCATCACATAATCTCATGCCCAAAACTATCATGGATCATTTAAATCTCAACATAACTAGATCCTATCATGATTTGTACACCTATGATTCCAAAAGGGTGCTTTATCTAGGACTGATTAAGGATTTAGTTGTCACTCTCGTCCAAATCTCAGTAAGAAGTGTAGTGTTAGATATAGTTGTCACAGATATCCCTCCCAAATTTGGAATGTTCCTTTCAAGGTCTTGTTGTGCCAAATTAGGGGGAACTCTTTAGATGGACATGTATTAAGTACATACTTGACATCGGTCAAGGTAACGTGAGCTCCATTCTCCCTCTGAAAAACAACCGTTCCTACACCTGAGACACTCTGCTTTTCATCATTACCCATTGCTATGAGTGTCTGGAGATCTTTCTCGTCCAAAGTACTGAACAAACTCTTGTCGTCGATCATGTGGAAAGAAGCTCCACTGTCAAGAAACCAACCACTTCCCACCATGGATGAAACCATGCATGCGAACAGTGTGAAATCCAACTCGAACTGTGAGGCTAGTGCCTCACCTTCTGATCCTTCCATGGATCCCTTCTTGGATTTCCTCAGTGGACAATTTGTAGCAAAATGGTCCACCTCATGACAACGAAAGCATCGCACTTTCGATTTGTCAAACTTCTTCCCACTTTGGGAAGAACTAGATTGGTTAAGAGAATCCTTCTCCTTCCCCTTCTTCGCCTTACTCGCTAAGGCGCGGTTTTCTTCATCCTCCCTGGATGAAGAACCATCTCTGGTGCTTCTTCTTATCTCCTCCTGCATCAGATCCGACCAAAGTCGTTCCCAATCTGGTAGTTCCTCTCTTCCATTAACCGAGTCTTGGTAGCTATGCAAACTCTTAGGAAGACCAAGAAGTGCAAGACTCACCATCTCATCATCAGTTGTTGCAATCCCTACACTTCCAAGCTCATCCCTGCATGTGGTGAGCTTGTTTAGATATGTAGAGATCGTGTCACCCTTTTCATACTTGATCTTATGAAGCTTGTCTTTTAGCGCCAGCTTCCTCTGATTGTTGTCATTCTAATATAAATCTTTCAATGTTTTCCACATCGAAAATGAAGTCTCCTTCCCATGGAGGCTCGAGACAATGTGGTCTTGAACTCCCTCCAGGAGGATTCTCCTTACTCTAGCCACACATTTCTTCCATTCCGCCAGTTGTGTAGCATCATTTGGCTTGGGGACTTCTTGATCAATGAATTCCTTTAGACCGTTATCCTCTAATACTGCCTCCATGCGATCCTTACAGGCTATATAATTCGAGCTGCCACCAAGGGCATACTCGAGCCTTAAACCACTGAACACCATAGGTGAAATTGAGATGTGATAAGAACTCAATTTGTATCTTCAAGAACCAAACTTTGAACTTCTCCTTCTTGTACATTGTTATTTGCCTTGATCACCTTTGCTCCGATACCATGTAGAAATT
>APFE030663647.1:0-21371 GCA_000404065.3 Pinus taeda
CTTCAGTCAAAGTATTTAAAGAGTAATTCTTCAATGCTACCTTTAATACTACATCATCACAGTTCTTTGCTATTTCAGGAATTCAAGTAATTGCTCCTAAATAACAGACCTCTTTCACATTAGTCAGCTTAAGTAAAGAAATCTTAATTGCTCTTTGCTGGTTGTTCTTCACCTCACTCTCACAATTTACAATTTGTTTCATGGAATACATATAGGCCCTGTAGCTACACCCCACCAAGTCAAGATCTCAAGGGAACAACTGTCCAAGACCCCATTGCCCAATGGATTAGTTTCACCTGCAGACAGACTCTAAAAGATATCAGAAGCATCCTCCCAACCAAACACAAAAACAACCAAAAATTTCACTTCACAACTAGCCTAAAACCTTTGTCAAAAACAGTGACAAACCTTATAGAGAGAGCCCTCTCTGACTACAGCTGGGCTAGAAGCTGTAGCCCAAAGATTGGTTAGTGGTTACCCCGGCCGTATTCCCTAAGGAGTCACAGGGAACAACCTGGGTGATAACAATACCAACACATAATTTTGCAATATAAGCTTTATGATGACAAAGTTGAAGAAAATAATGACAAGAAAGAACCTCCTAAAAGGAGGACTACAAAAAAATCAAGTAATAACCATGATGTCACAATTTATATTGAAATAAAGAATCTTGTGTGAAATTCCTACGGTTGTCATGCCACCCAACAAAGCCAAATTGCGAGGATTTCATAGCTAAACTCACAATGTCACCTTTTAAAAAACCACAAATGTGTTAATCTGATGCACCTTACTTAGTGAAGAAGAGCTCGTCAACACCCTAGCTATCATCATATTTTTCTTGTACTTTGTTCAATTAGAAGGAGAAATTTGCAATACTAGACATCTTTATGGAAAATAAAACATTAAGCCATGGAATTGTAGAGAAATCTAATTAATATTGATGCATCTCTACACTTGAGATATCGCTAAGTGTGACAAAAATTACATTGAATGTGTGAACATTGTTACTGTCGAGTCCTCGAATCTTAATGTAAATTAATAAATATTATTATAACTTCTCTTGTTGCAGTGGCATAGTGACACAAACTTAAAATCATCACATATCAATTGAGTTACTACTTGATTAGGTCAAAACTAAGAAGCATTGGCAACATACTGTGGAATAATAGGAAATATAAATGAATGCCTTCCGTCAATAGCAAACCTATGGTTGATGTCATGATGAGGATGAAAGCCAAAGAAAACTCCCTTATATATGGTTTATTTGTCTTTTTAATTAAAGGTGTGGATGGTTGTTTTCCCAATTTACTTGACATGTTGAGGATAGTTTCAAAAGCCCCATGATGAAGAAATTGACCTAGAGTCTTTAATTCTCTTTCTACCATAGCTAGCAAATATAGTCTAGAAGCTTTGCATGTCATCTTTGTCACAATAAATTTTGTAAGCATTGATGAGTTTAAATAGTCTAGATATTATAGCTTTGAACTTGGTAACAAACATGGTATTTTCAAAAAGAAGATAAGGGAGTATGGGAGGGAATGATATTGGAGTTGGTAGCACATTTAAAAATGATGCCACAAGAGGGAAATAACATATCACCTAGATAGGTAGCTCTACCTCCTATGGCATCCCTTTTGTAAATGTTTCTTTGAATTGTAATTCATGTAAATAATGTGGAAATGTAAAACATTGAATGGTTAATGGAAGTGGATACAAATTCAGAGGACTAAAAAGGATGAGGAGTTGCTCGTAAACCCAAGCCATCCCTCTTGTAAATGTTTCTTTGAACTGTAATTCATGTAAATAATGTGGAAATGTAAAACATTGAATGGTTGATGGAAGTGGATATGAATTCAGAGGACTAAGGAGGATGAGGAGTTGCTTGTAAACCCAAGCCACTATATTTATTTCATCACCTATCTCCCTAATGAATTTATGGCATTAGTAGTGCAAGCATTGAATCTAGATATGGACAGTATGAGTAAAGAACGAGCCATACAATCATGTTCTCGTGGAAACCGTGGGTGTGGTCAATGTGAATGTGAAAAAGGTGCGTGAAGAAAGTCGATGGGAGATAGGGGGAGGGGGTATACTAACTTATGGACAACCATATGTAAATATGGACAATGTGGTGGTGTACAGCGCAAGACAACATAGAAGCTCGAATTGGCAATGTGTGTAAATTTGTTAAGGAGAAAAAACCTTGCTACATTGTGTTCTATTATTGGGATGGTATTCCCTATGTATGCTACGACATGTGTGTGTACTTGTGAATTGGTTGTCTCAAGAGATTTCAATGGATTTAAATCATGTAGTGCTACCTTGGATATGATAAGCCATTGGGGTGCTAGCTAAAAGTAAGTTGATAAACCACTTGACAGATTGAGACATCCATGTGCTTGTTGAAAGGAGTTGATAAACGACTAAGTGCTTGCCTTGGGGAAGATATACCACTTGTGTGCTTTCTCAGTAAGATGATAAACCACCTATAAAGTGAGCTCTTAACTTCTATAGTGCTAGCTTAGAGAAGCATTTGATAAACCACCCCTATAGTGTGTTCATCCTCCTGGAATTGAAATGCACCTCATTAAGCCTTGAGTGAATTCCCTATGATTGGTTTCTATTACACTAGAGGTCACTATGGCACTTATTGTTAGAGGCAGTTGATAAACCACCTGGAAAATAGTGTAGGGACTACAACCTATTATGTTATTTACCCACAAACATTTTTTTTTAATTATGTTAACCGCATGCAACGCGGAAAAATAACGATTTAAGCATACAAGAAAGTATATAATTTCCATTTGACATTCATTTATCCATGAACAATCACTATAAGTGAATCACATAATAAATCATGCATCAATATGCAATACACATAAAATTTTAAGGTTAATTCATCCATAATTAAATTATATAATTTCATGCAATACAATAAACATTTAGTGTAAATTTATGTAACCCGAAGTATCGTTCACTGAAAGGATGGAGAATCAACTCGAATTTGTTGATTCTTGCGCTCCCTTATGGTTGTCCATGTGTAGGTATGAAGGATGTAGCATCCCTGGTTGAATGTCATCGACTCACCAGTTGACCTCCCAACCTACTCCTTAGGTACTCTTCTTCCCCACAAACCCTTGAGTTGTAATAGTGTTGTAAGATAGTGGAGAAATGATAGCCAGTGGAGAGAGCACTCTTTGCTCAAGAGTCCCCCTCTCAAAAGAAAACCTCCATTATACGAAACTCACTATAATCACATTAACTATCAAACTAGCATAACAATAGGAAAAAGGTCTCGTCTCCCATAGCTTGTCCTTCTTTTATAGGAGGCTTCATAGGTGACACTTGGAACTTCATGCATAATTAATTATTATTTTTAATCGAAAAGTTTTATTATTCACCCACCTATGTGTCACCCTCTCACCAATGCTCTCCAAAATTATTTACTTAGATTTAAATTCAAAAATAATATTGTTTCTCACCCCAACATGACTCCCTATTTCTTCTCCTAATTGTCCCTTGATAACCCTTTTTAACTCCTTAATTTGTGTTCATTACTGAAGTCAACTAAAAAGTCCCAATTTTGGTCCCCCAGCTACCTTCTAATTTAACTCAAATTTCCTCTTAGATGGAGATTCTTGTGTTTTCTATTGCCACATTAAGGTTTTCTTATTTTTCTCTAATTTAACTTATTAATCTTTATTTTTATTCGTCACCCTATTCTCTTAATGAGGTTAAAATATTTTAGTATCAATCTTTCTAATATGTTGCTCTTCCTCCCTTTGCCACTTATGCACATTTCTACCTAAGATTTTCCAAATGTGGGAAGAGTAGAGTTCTCAAGTGGACCAATCTTTTTATTTCTTCCTATTCTCTCTTTACCCCAAGTTTTATTCTTTATTAGATAACTTGGTTTTAAAACTTCATTTACCACATTATGTGAATTATTATGATTATCATATCTTAATTATATTTCAATAGTTTCCTCATGATGTCCAGTGTGCCAAGTCAGTTGTGCCCTTCAAGAACTTCCCTTCGAAGTTCCAAGGGTGCCACACCAATCAATCTATTATTGATGCCAAGGGTGCCAAGTTGGTCGTTCCATTCAATAACTTGCCTTAAAGTTTCGGGAGTGCCATGTCGCTTGCCCTTCAAGCATCCAGTGATTATGAGGGTAAAAACTATGTGCGACTGTGGAGACTATTATCCTCTCCTATGTCACCCTATATAGTGAGACTAATGGTGTTGGGGATCGAGGAATCAGCCTCGATAAGCGACCCTAGTAAAATCCCCATGACAAACCCAATCTAGGGCCTACCCCCATGACATCGTGATCTTCAAGGGGGAGGTATCCCAACCCTTCCATCCCAGGTCACGACGACAGTGCTAGTGAGTGGAATCAAGGACATTGTCCCACCCCTCCCATGAGGTTCCATCTATTTGTATAGCCTCATCACCCATGTGTGAATCGTTCAACCAAACACTAACATTGGCCTACAACCACTAATGTGTCATTATAATTTTTAGCAAAACTTCAAACTAACTTTAAAATTGCATAGACAAAGTATTCAATTCCTTTAAACCAGAGGTTGTCGACTCATCCCATGTGAGTGCATATGGTGGTCTCTTGCCATACTCTATAATCATCAGTAATAATGTTTCACAATGTTAGTCATTGATATAATAGCATATGTTAAATCATCAACATCATTGTTCATTGCGAGCTAGAACTAATGTAAATAGCCAACATAATGAATCCATCGCATGATTAGACATAATCATAAAACACATCCATCACAACTATTATCATCATAACATCAACTAGAAAACATGCACATCCATCACAATTATCATCATCATATTATCGACTAGGAAACGAACACATCCATCACAATTATTATCATCATAAGATCGACTAGAAAACAAACACATCCATCACCTAAGGTCCTCAAAGGATAATGTGTGAGCCTTAAGGATATATCATTGTTAATGTCATATCAGGGTTAGTCAACTAGAGTGGGGCACTACAAGTAGGCCCTTCAACCTGTTGAAATGTTGACTTAATTTTAGTTTGAACAGAGGGTCACCGTGGTGCTTATTGCTGGAGGTAGCTGATAAACCACCTTAATAATGGATTCCTCTTCTTGATTAATTGTTTGACTAGTATTGGTGTAAATATATTTGAGCACTTAACTCATCATACTTTGAATCTAGCTCGTGTGTGGTTAGCTATAAGAAACATTGCAGTGTCGTTGGCATATGGTTGTGTGGATAGTTGGAGTTCCTCTCTCAGTTTTCCAGTCATTCAAGCTATAAAAATAATTGTATTTACTTATATTTAACTATGAACAATGAATGTTGTTGTTATGTTTCATAACATTTTATGTATATCAACACATACTATAAGAGAATGTGTTATTCCTAGTTGTTTGCAAAGAGATGGTTATGTGAATGATTCTCATGGTTATGAGAGGTTGAAAGACTCTGTGTATTGAACGCCTTTGTGTATAATTGTTGGTATCATTTTGAGTGATGAGTTATTTATATGATAATGTATATATGTTTAATACACTCATTTCAATTATTACAGTGTATGAAATCCATTATTTGGTATGTATGGATTTTATGAGTTTAATGTTTAAAGATTTTTGAAAGTATGTAAATGATGTTGTGCATGCTATGTTGTATCTATAGACTTGATACATTTTGACTGGGACCCATTATGGTCCATTACATGTTGTTGTGTTGAATTTTTCAGAGCACTATTAGCTATGGTTTAGTTTATTATTGATGTCTCATAGTGACATTATGTTAAATTTATTTGTTATATTTCCAGCTTGGATTAGGTGTAAATTGTTGGAGTTGGAATGAAGGTGTCATTCCTTGGAAACTAGTGTTCTTAGTAACAAAATGCATCAATGGAAGTTAGGTTAAGCACATGAAAATTCCCTAGAATTTTCTAAGTATGAAGAATTGTGGTAAAAGTTGTTGCATCATGGTCTGGATGTGTCATCTAAGAAACCTCTTTTATTTTGGATGGATACAGTGCTAGTTTGGCAGATGTATCCGAGAGTCCAGATATTCGAGCAGAATGACATTTGTATAGGCATGGAGGAAATAGATTTAAATTGATATGGATATGTGTGTAGACTGGACTTCCAATAGAAACTGGTGTGGGAACGATCATTGATCACCTGACATAAGTAAATGGCTAGACCATCATGGTGGGAAGATGCATCCTGGAATCTGGAACATTCGGTAGTGATCACAAGGTTTAAGATTAGGAGGCTTGAATGTGGACCTGGCCAATATTATTTTATGGATCGACGAAGATCAAACATATCCAAGGATCTAGTGGTCCAAGGATTTGGGATTTTAGCCTAGTACAAATGAATTTCACATTTGGATTTCCTTTGTGGTCAGATACGAAGATAAATGTGGTTTTGCGTAAGGTGTCAAGCTGAGTGTGACCCACTAGGGATTCTGATATGGCATGTGCCATGGATTGCATTGATAAATCCGCGTAAGCAACACATGGTAGTCTTGCTGACATGGCAGGAGTAAAGTGGCCAATCTTTGGAAGGTCATAACTTTTGATCTGGGTATAATATCGAGATAAAATTTATATTGTTGGAAAGATCTCGATGAGTTGAATGTGATGGCATTATCCAAATCTAATTCTACTAACTTTTGGAATGGAGGGAATTTGTAACCCCATCTCCATAATGAGACCATAAAGTTTGGGTTAACTAAAGGTAACACCTCTCATTCAGCCTAGAAGACTCCAAGGGGGTGGAAGGGAGAGTTACAGAGTGGTATTAGAGCATGGATCAACAGTTGACCCAGATGGGCTCATAATTAAATAGAATGAGGCACGGTTACGGTGTAGAGCCAGAGTGAAGGTTTTACATTATACCTTTGGACCTAAGATTTGGATTTATCTTACTATGTGGCAAACATAACTCCCACATTTAGCACATGGATTGAATTGGTCTAGAAGGATTATTCATGAACTTTGTACAAAATGTATCGATTTATAGTGATTGTTTAACGTGTGTTAATGTGTCTTAATGTATGCTACTTGTAACATCTTGATTGTGAACTGCATGATGTGTGCAAGTGTGGCCTTTTATACAATAACCATCTATTGGAAAATATACTAACTTATAATTTGGTGTTTTAGATAGCCTCACAACCATATTCTTATGGCATATTTACCAAGGTGTTGATGAGCATGTTTTACTAGTATTGTTGATTGGCTAACAATTATGTGTGTACAGTAGCATATAAGAAGACACTAAATAATAGCAAGAGAGCAAGGAGGAATGAACAATAGAATGGCGTAGTATAACATGGATAGATCACAACATGGTCATGAGGAAGAGTTAGTTGAGAAAAGAATCGAGGAAGGCTCCCCTGACTGGATATAAACTCTTAGAAGTTTGAGGGTTGAGCTAACAAGTAGTGAGCATGACAATGAAAAGATTCTCAAAGCTGAGGAAAAGTGGGTAGAGATAAATTTAGTCATACTACAAAGTCTATCAAATTTTCAAATATAAAAACAACATGAACTAGGAGATAGCTATAAGTTTAGGCAGGGTTACTCGTGACTTCAGAAGCAATAATTGAAAACTGATGATGCAGAAAGTAGAAAATTCAAGAAGATGTATATGCAAGCAAGTGACGATATATTAAAAGGTAGAATTACACTAAGTAATCTAGAGAGAGGGTTAGGTAGTCATGAGCTTTGATCTAGCACTGCAGCTAAAAGATATTATCAGTGGAGAAGGAAAGGAAAACAATCATACTCGAAGAATTTAAAAAGGAAAAACCTCCTACATTTGATGGAGAGGTGGAGAAGGCTGAGGAAGCAGAGGCATGGATGCTAGGGATGACGAAGTATTTCAGGGTGCATGATTACTCTACGAATATGAAGGAAAGAGTATCCATTTTTAGCCTAAAAGGAAAGGTTGACATATGGTGGGAATAATTGAGGAATGTAAAAGATATTATATAAACATAATTGTCCTCACGAGAATTGAGAGGTATTTCTAGGAAAAGTACCTATATGAAAGGTACTATGACAATAAGGCCAAGGAATTCTATCAATAAAAACTAAGGTAGATGTTAGTTGAATACAACTAGCTTCTTGGAGTTGTTGAGGTATGTGCCTTACCTCAAGGATGAGATGGTGAAGATACAAAGGTACCTCAGTGGAGTGCCACACATATTTAGGGATAGAATAATAATTTTATGAGACTAAGCATTGGAGAAACCCATCAGGAAAATGAAGTATTGCTACAAACAATCTAAGCACAAGACTAATTTCAGGATTGATTGGAAGGAAAAAGGAAAACCAATTTTAAAGAGAAAGGGAAGAAGTCCAAAGGGCATTATCTAGGAAGAGGCAACGTGAGGTTTTCCATTGCTTCTGAGGGTGATTTTTAGCATAAGGTTGTTACTACTAATAAGGATTGATTGTTCTAGACATATTTGAGTGTTGCAACCCCAATCACATATTTCCATAAACCAAGGGCTTCTACGTCCCTAAAAGTGTTGTTTCATACCCTAAAGAAACAAGGTTAGCTGATTACATCATCTCCGAGAAGTTCTCCATGAAAAACTAAGAACTGGTCAAAACTGGTTCATCTCACTTGCTCCATGGTCAGGGTGCGATGCATCGCACCTACTACACATGGTGGGTGCGATGCATACTGAAAAGTCCTTCTACAGGGTGCGATGAGCGAGAATAGACAAGTGGTAGAGACAGTTTGCTAAGTGGATGATCAAGGAACCTTCTAGAAACTTCTCATATGACACTTGCCTCTCAGAATTTTCCCAGGGATGAGTAAGATATCAATGAAATATCCAAGTGGAGCCAAGAACTATCAATGGAATGACACTAATCAAAAACCCAGAGCTAACTCACACCTCTACAAATATCTATATATGGATCCCTCATCCCAGAGATCTAGAGGTTGGAGGCTGGAATCTTGTATTTTGTAAGGAAGTGTTGTTGGTTTCTTGGTGAAATATCATAGTGTTGGGTGATCTAAACTTTTCATGAGGTGAAGAAGGGATTTCATGCTGGGAGGATGATGTTGGGTCAGAACAATGGGTTGTAATCCTCTTTTCTATTCTTGATATTAATAAAGATATTCAAATTTTCCTCCAGATTCTTGTATGTTTGATGATATATGCATTTGTGTGGTCAATATATATCTGGTCCTATATTGTAGATCTTTGTTCTTCGATAGTATTATGCTACTTTGACTCCATAGGTGCTCTTTAAAGCTGGGTAAGCGAAGAAGGAGCGGTAAAGATCTGTCAGAAGGGAGAGGAACCAAGCAAGGAACCAAGCGCAAGATTAAGGTTGGTGTCCTTTGTTCCTCGCTTATCTACTTCTCATAAAGGAAAGCGAAAGTAGTTTTGGTTTGTTTGTTTCTAAGATAGCTACCTATCTTAGTGGGACTAGCAACTCCGAGTGGACACTAGATTTCTCAATAACAAAATGGCGACTCCACTGGGGAATGAATAGCTTGTTTGCTTGTCTATATTTGTTTTTTTAATAAACTTACAGATGAAGCTTGAAGTCAAGCCAGCTAGCCTTCGAACTACATTTGCTATGCAAGTGCAAAGTAGATCAATTTTGCTTCATTCTATCTCCGAGTTTTGTTTATAAATTGAACAATCAATTTGCGAACATTCTAATTTCCCTGGTGGTGGCTCTAGTAACCTCATTAGATCAACCCCTATGATTTATATTTACTAAACATCACTTGATCGGCCTAAATCCCTGAGCTGAGCTACAAACTGTGATCAAGAACCAAGTTAAAGTCTCATCCTAGTACCATCGCACCCTCTCTTCAAGGAAATCTAGATGCATCGCACCTCCCGTGTGAGTTGGAGGGATGCATCCCTGTTTCCCTGTGTAACAGGTGCGATGATCAGATAAGGCTAATTTTGCCATTAGACTTTGGTTTTTCTTCAGTCTCTTCAGCTCTATTCAGGAGTTTTGCTATCTGTGATTAGTATACCACTGTGGAAACTCCCTTCCTTTCCATTATTCCGCCTCCATCGTGCAAAGAACTATGAGTGTTTTTATGTATTGTGCACCATTTACAGTTTTGTTTTACAAAGAAGTAGCGTAATCGAACTATTGTCTTTTGATTTGGAAGTGTCGAAAGTGTCGTTTTCAGTCAAAGAAAAGAATCCTATTGTTCTTAATGGTCGTTTATACTATTACTCTTGTATTTGATTTGAATTAGTACTTTTTCAAGTGTCAAAAACAATTTTCAATTCGAAATCGCAAAGTGTCATCATTTTTTTTTGTAAGCTGGGGCAGGACTCTCCGATTTACATGTCCATTATGTACCCCTCTACGGGGGAGGGGTAGCCCAAGATTTGAACCCAAGACTTCCGGTTCGGTGAGACTTCATTTCCACGGCCCTTGCCGCTTGAGCTACCCCATGTGGACATCGCAAAGTGCCATCATTATTTTCCTTTCATTTTGAAGATAAATTTGTTAGTACTATCGCTTTGAAAAGATAATTCAGATTTGTACTCAGCATTCTTTTTGTCATTCACGCATTAATAAAAAGGAAAACAAATACATGCATGTGCATTTGCATTTAGACTGCTTGTTGGTTTGATTTAGGACAGTGCATCTAGTGTGTGCTCTATGCTCTATGTTGAAAGAATCTCATTTCTCTTTCCTTAGTAGCTAGGATTTTCATTGCAAAAAGAAGATTAAACGATTGTTTGTCATCTTAGATTGCATTTTAGGAATTATATATCTACATCACGCGGTGAACCTGAAAGGAAAATTTCTTAAGCCAGATCAACTATAAAATAAATTCAATGAACATAAAAACGCTTTGGAACCTAATGCACAACATTTAGAAGTCTAGCCTAAAGACGTATTCCGGTGTCATAAAGCCTGGTAACTATCGCCTTCATTGTTGTCTGGGTGATTCCTCCTCTTTGAGACGACAAGTGCTAGTACGGACTTGTGCTCCCATGTACTGTCGAGTATATATTGGGAGACCACAATAGGCTATATCCTTTATCCTTAGGAAGCCGTGTCTGCTGCCCTATCGATCACAATGCACTGAACACAACATTCAGGAAGATTGACTGTTGTACCATAAAAAGTATTATGTAGTTTTGCGATTGGTTTGGTAATCCCTCTGTCTAGATTTCCAGAGTAGCCTCTTTCGTTCCTTTTCAGACTCCTTAAAGGGAAAGGTCCATTTGAGCACTTGTCACTTCGAGCTCATTAAAAGTCGAAGGCGACTAGAGTCATCTTTTGTTTTTTCTCGACTCTTAAAAATTGAAAAAGCAAGTTGTGTCAAAGCGTCTAAAATTTATTTTAATCGGAATACTATCACTATTCGCGCGTTGGTCTTAGGTTGAGGAAAATGGAGTCCACCATCCAAGGATTTCCCCTTGGAGGAAATCCTAGTCTTTTCTCCTCTTGGGGAGATGTTGGTGCACCTCATATGGCCACCTTGTCACTTCCAGGATTGATGATTGGCTTGCCAATATGGCTCTTCTCGACCTCCATCGTTCAGAACACCATGATTCCTAAACAATCGAGTTAGCGACTAGATGATACCAGAGTTACCCCCCAACCTTTTACTTCGTTCGTTTCTCCCTCTCCTCCTTCTTCTTCGCTTGACGAAGCTGGTAAAGTTAAAAATCAAGTGACTAAGAAGGAGAAGAAGGGGAAGGAGAAGAAGGAAAAGAAGAAGAAGGAGCCAAAGGCAAAAGGGAGTAACCGTGCATCATCTAGCGAAAATCCACACACTGCACCGTCCAAGCCTAAATCTCCATGTGTCATTTGCAAAGGAGACAACTATCATCAAGATTGACCTTGCATCCATTGGATCTTGAGGGAGTGGTCTCCTCGTTTGCACAATCCGGTGTCATCAACCTCTGAAGATCATGTTGAAAGTACACCGTCAACTAGTGAAAGCGAAGTATTTGGATAGAAAAGGAAATGTAAATTTCCTTGTCAACTGTGCGAAGGCGATCACATCGTCCACCGTTGTCCCTTCCTAGATGAAGCTAAAAGAGTCTTGGATAACCGTCCTACTTCACCGCTATGGCTTCCTCCTGGGTACAAGAAACTCTTACCAAGTCCATCACTAGTTGAAAATCCGACCGACATGCCATTGTGGTAGGTCGAAGCATCTATCATTGAAGATAAACCCTCTGAATCCACACCAGATGAAAGTCAAAAGGTCGAGGCAGCAGTCGACCCGGTCTTGCCTTCAGAAGGTCCATCTTCAGATGATACAATCACTGAAGAGAATGAGAATGACACCATTCAAATTCTTTTCGTAAATGCAGACTTCGATGAACATGGGGGCAATCTACCCGTTCCTTTACTGCAGGAAGGAAGTTCGTCAGAGTCATATCCAGCCATCTATTCGGTCCCACCTCCAAGCAACCTAGTTGTTTCCTTTGATTGGAATCTACTAGGCAGACCCTATTTACCGGCTAGTCTACCATTCCGAATCATTGTACAAGCTTACAGGATGGTCATGGTCGGTACCATCATAGATGAAGGGGCTTCTGTGAGTATCCTTTCCTCGACTGTTTAGAAAGCGCTTGGCTCGCCATCGCTTCTACTTTAGATGAGAAATCTGACAGGCTTCGACAAAGGCACAAGTCGACCGTTAGGGATCCTTCCCAATGTGCCTATAACTTTGAGAAGGAAAACCATTTATATGAATCTAACGGTAGTCCAAGGACCTCTAGATTATAATCTACTCCTTGGGCGTGACTATATTTATTGCATGGGAGCCATTGTCTCCTCATTCTTTCGAGTAATGTGGTTTCCGCATAAAGGCAGAGTGGTCCAGCTCGTAGACCAGTTTTCGTTCCCCGGCTCACACATAGAAAATAGTCAAATACCATCCCTAAATGGTCTTTTCATGCAAGGAATGTCTCATCAATCTCTAGTCCATCCACCTGAAGAACGCGAGTAATTCAGGAGGTCATGACTGAAACCCAGGGGGCATGCACCCTGGCCTGCTTCGGCGAGGAAACTTCAGGTATAGGGTAGGTTTCTACGGAGGATAAATGACTGGTCCGACCCCCGTCCATATAGGAAGATGGGGTTAGACTTGGATAAGATACCTCTGTGAAAAGGTAGGCCTTTCCCGATAGAGCAAATGTTTTGTTTGCAAATTGAGGGGTAACCTGGAAACTCTACTTCGCTATACTTGGGGGCATGCAAACCTTTTGTGAGCAAGTGAAAAGCGACCTCTATATTTCCTCTAACTTCAACTGCCTAAGTTGGGTGAGTGGTCAAGTCGACCGTTCATCTTTGCAGGGGGCCAAATGGCACCGGCAAAGTAAAGGAAAAGTTTTCCTACCTGACCTTGGTAGTTAACTAACCCCTAGGACAGTAGTTGGTCGTTCTTAACTTGCATGCGAAAGGATACGGAGCAAAGCTTCAAAAGGAGCAAGCTCCACAAAAATGGAATTTATCGATGAGATGTCCTTATTATATGACTGGCACGAGCAGTTTTTATGTGAAGTTCAAGCTCGTTAAAAATTAAACCTAAGCAATGAGAAAATGTTTTCCCCAGAGTTTAAGCTCATTAAAAAATGAACCAATCTTCGGTAAATAACCATTGTGAATGCGTTATCATCATCTCTTAAGCCTTGGTCGTGTTCTCATCATCACCTCCACTCTGTTTTTGGCCGATCATACACCTTCATTTGATTGTTTACCCTTTTGAAGAACATCTGCGATGAGTGATTCTGTTAGCCATCCTTGTGACACTACCATGATTGGAAAATTCCAAACCTTACCTCGAATCAGCTGCTACCCAAAATTATCACTCGTTCCTCAAAAAGTGAATCTCCTTTAAGCTCTTTTCATATGACTCGTAAAATATGAAAAGATTGTTGAGCAATTGGCCTCTCCAGCTCGTTAAAGCTACCGAAAGTGCTATCCCTCCTCTATATTTCAATCTTTTTGGACCTGAGGGATTATTACACAGAAAGATCGACTGCTTGTCTTGTTCGGCTCGTTAAAACTATCGAAAATTCATCCTTTCCATCCCTTTTCAGACTCTCTAAAATTGAAAAAGGACTGAGTTATCATTGTCATTAAACTCGTTAAAATCAATAGCGACAAACTTGTCCATATAGACAAGAACGAGTTTCACTGTCGCTAGGCTCGTTAAAACATAGGGACAGGTTTGCCCGAAGGGCGAATTATAGAACAAGCATATGTTATCCTCCTCAAGCTTGATAAAAATAAAGAGGTACTAGTTAACAATGACTGGGGAAAATTGGGAAGAAAACTTGAAGAAACTTTATTGGTAGCAAGTCGCTCTTGAACATGACACTTTCACTTCATGTCCGAGTTGGGTTGGGTTATTTTGTTCACCGGTCATATCACCATTGGTCCATCGTACCATCCATATTTGGGGTTAACACTACCAATCCATTTCAGTGTCGCCGGTATGTTCAAGACAAGTTGCTCAGAGAATTCACCTGTGCCTCATCCGCTGCAATACATTCACACTCCATTCTTTCATGACCGCCACCCTGAACCTTGTATCATCAGATCGTTTTCACCTCCAAAATCATTTGCTCCATTCTATGTCGTAGATGTGGGATTCATTAAGGCCCTCCTACGACGGGTCGCTTCTTATCGACATGAGCTCATTATCCAAGAAGTCGACCTAGGAACAACCCTTTCAGTACTTTGAAGCTTGCATGCCTCAATGGCAAGTTTCTCACTTCCCGCGACAGGTTTACATCAATGGCCTTCGACCGAAAGATTTTACGTGGTGTTTGATGCCAAGTCCTTTTTTCACACTATGTGAATTGTACTATCATACCTTGAGGGTCACCATCATTATCGGTGATTCCTCTCGTGCCTGTTAACAACTTACACCATTGGCTGGTAATCAGGCGATGTCTTTCCATGTTCGACTCCAGAACATCTTTCACATGGATCAACTTGTACTTTGGGTGAAGATTGAAAGAGTTTGAAGACCCTGAATCTAGTTTCATCCATCCAGGCTACGATATATTTAGGAAAATAAAGACATCAAATGTACATCATTACCGAACAGATGATCATCTGAATCAAAGGATGATGACTCCGTCCGAATCATCAGTCTGCTACACAGACGGTTGTCTATCCTATGTACATGGAAATGAATTTATAAAGCTAAGCATGGGAATGATCGCCTCAGCTAGATCATGAAAATATTATGAAGATTATGTATTGTATTGTATCTTATTACAGGTGGCCTTCCAGCTCGAAAAAACCTCGGATCCTCATGATAAAGCATTTCACCCGACATCAAAAGATTAACGGCCTCATGCTTTAGGGGGCAACTGTTATAGACATTTTTGGGCACTATGACCCCAATCATACATGTCCATAAACCAAGGGCTTCTAAGTTCCTAAAAGTGTTGCTTCACACGCTAAAGGAACAAGGTCATTTGATTACATCATCTCCCAGAAGTTCTCCATGGAAAACTACTCAGAACTGGACAAAACTGGACCATACAGGTTGCTTAGTGCTAAGGGTGTGATGCATCTCACCTGCTCAGTGCAAAAAGTGTGATGCATACTAGAAAGCCCTTCTGTAGGGTGCGATGATCGAGAGTAGACAAATGGCAGAGACAGTTTGCAAGGTCGATGATCATGGAATCTTCCAGAAACTTCTCCAATGACACTTGCTTCTCTGAATTCGCCCAGGGATGAGTAAGAGATCATGAATATCCAAGTGGAACCAAGAATTACCAGAGAGAGGACACTAATCAAAAACCCAACAGCTAACTCACCCCCCTACAAACATCTATATATGGATCCCTCATCATAGAGATCCAAAGGCAGGAATCTTGTATTTTGTAAGGAAGTGTTGTTGGTTTCTTGGCGGAAAATCGTAGTGTTGGGTGATCTAATCTTTTCATGAGGTGAAGAAGGGCTTTCATGCTGGGAGGATGACACTAGTCAGAAAAATGGGTTGTAATCCTCTTTGTTATTCTTGATATTAATAAAGTTATTCAAGTTTTCCTCCACATTCTTGTATGTTTGAATATATATGCATTTGTGTGGTCAATATATATCTGGTCCTATATTGTTTATGATTGTAGATCTCCGTTCTTCGATAGTATTATGCTGCTTTGACTCTACAGGTGCTCTTTGAAGCTGGGTAAGTGAAGGAGCGGCAAAGATCTGTCAGAAGGGAGAGGAACCAAGTGCAAGACTGAGGTTGTTATCTTTTGTTCCGCTCTTATTTACTTCTCATAAAGGAAAGCAAAAGTAGCTTTGGTTTGTTTGTTTCTAAGATAGCTACCCGTCTTAGTGGGACTAGCAGCTCTGAGTGGACACTAGATTTCCCGATAACACATATTCGAGGCTATATTTTCAATATTGAGGTTTCTCTCCCCCTCAGGTGCTACTGCTCTAACACTGGCAAATTCTTCCTTTTGTTCTTGAGTTACTCCCCTAGAGACCAAGCTAGGTCACTGGTTGTTATTTATTCTTTCTCTTCCACACTTTAGTAGGTTTTATTCTCTTATTTTCCTTTCTTTCATTTTTTGATATGCTTGGAGTTGCTTCCATCTTCTGTTTAGTTCTATTTATAATATATGACATCTTACAATCCTTTGCTTTGTGGCCAATTTTATTACACACAAAACATCTTATGTGGCCAAGAAATAGAGAAAATGATGTGTTTCTTTTTGCATTCATGTTTTTCTTCATATACACTTTGCATTCAAATGCCTTATGTCCAAATTCATCACACATATAACAATAACCATAGAAAGAGTTTATGTACCTGGTAGCTAATGTTCTCCTTTGATTGTTTGTTTGAGGATATCTCCTTTCTTGTTGTACATTATGAAAATTAGTCTTGACTTTCTTTCTCTTACATTCTGCTGCTACATGTCCAAGTCCATGGCCAAAAAAACACTTGATATCTTTTCTAGGTGAGAATAATCTCCTTTGAGATCTTCCGAATTTTTTCAACTCATCTCTAGGAGGAAATGACTATTTTACAAAATTCATTTTCTGTGACTCACTCTTTGGCTATTGTTGTTTCTGCTTGGTATTGTTTGCCTCTTTGTTATTTACTCTACTTGTACCTTTCTCTAGTGGTCCTTTCAGGGATGCTTCATTATCCTCTATGGATGCCTTTGACTGCTCTTTTCTTCTGCATCCTTCATGGATGTTATCTCCTCTCCTATATGCTTACAAAACTTTCTCTTTTCATCTAACTCTCTTCTAGCTGAATCAAACTCAACTTCTAATATTTTACATTGTAGGTATCTCTCTTCGAATTTACTACTCATCTCCTCCTCAAGTCTCATTGATTTTCAAGTTGTGTCTTCAGGCTGATAATTTCCTCCTTTTACTCATGCTCTTTCTCATCACATATCTGCATGAGTTTCTTCAGATGCTTATTTTCATTCTTCAATCTTTCTGTACTAGTCAATGATAAGTCAAGTCTATTTTGATTTTCATATGATTTTTATTCATGAGAGTCAAACACATTCACACAAGTAGAGGTTTCACTTTCCTTAATACAAGGCTTTTTCTCCTTCCTCTTTCTCTTTCCTTTCTCTACATTGTTGCTACTAGCTTCTTCATGCATGAGCTGCAATCTATCTCAGATGTCTTTTGCAGAATTTAGATATATTATTGTATCAAGATTCTTATTATGAAGATTGTTATACATGTCACATTTTTCCTTAGCATTCACTATTTTTCTTTCAAAGAGGGAGAGTCTTTGTAGTAGCCATCAAATACTAGTTTCCACACACCAAGTCCATAAGGTATCAGTTCATATTTTACCTTATCTCTCCATTCATGAAATTTTGATGTACTAAGCACAAGTACAATTTGACAGTCCATGAATCAACTAGAACTACATTCAAGTTGTTAGGCTTACACCGAAGGATCCTACGCTCTGATACCAATTGATTAAAACTTCACTAAACTGAAGGGGGAGGTGACTTAGTTTAGTATATTCACAAACATTAAATTATTTTCTTCAATCTCAATAACTGAACCATTACATGAGAAACTTAGAAAAAGACGACCAACAATTTCAATATGTGAACAACAATTAATAAGCAAACTAAAACATCATATCAACACATAATAATAATACATATTGACACGAGATATATGTGGAAACCCATAAAGGGAGAAAACCATGATTTAGTTATTGTTGTGATGCAAAGGAAAACTCCTACTCCTTATTACATCTCATTTTTTATAGGCCCCAATCTACAGGAGGCTGCTACCTCAATTTTATGCAACATGCAACATGCAAGGAAGCTACAACTCCCACATGTTTTTTGTAGGCTATTACCTATAGGAGGCTCCTACCTCAACCAGATCCAACTGGATATTTATCATGCCTCAACTTGAAAGGAGACTACCATCCCTTGATGCAAATAAAAAATAACATTGTGTTGGTTTACCTGCTCATAAATTCTGCATATCTCCATCTTTAATTTTTGCATCTTCTTCCCTTAAATCTTCTTCACATCAGCTTCATAAGTGCTAGGTAACTAATGCATAATAGTTCAATCAAATCTCTCTCATTCTTCCATTCTCTAACCTATTCAATTCCTTCCAAAATCGCATCTTTTAGAAAGATAGTTTGCTAATTGTTTGTATCCCACATAAGAATATGAAGTGAATAGGATTTACTCTTTGCCTTCCGCTCATTCATTTCCAAACTCTTCATATCTTGAATATTAGAACACAAAAAATAATAATCCATCCAATATTAGTTTCAGACACATGCAATCATTAAATGCATCAACTTGATGCCAACATCAAATACCAATATTTATCATTGATGCATCACAAAAATCTGAGCCTTTTCCTTCAAGTCTTGCCTTTGCATCACAACAATTCATCTCAATCAACTAATTTCACATTACAACAAATTCTTCAAATACCAATCTCTACAAAATTATCAAAACATTTCCATGTATCATAACTCCTCCTCCTCCTTCTTCTCCTTTGCATTGCTAATCTTGTTCATTAGTGTATACATTGACTCATTGTTTCTCCTTCATTGTCCCTTGTTGTTGCTCCTTTGCCTTTGCTTATCCTTCATTCTTCCTTTTTACTGCTCCTTTGCCTATTGTTTCTCCTTCATTGTTCCTTGATGTTTCTCTTTTTTTGCTTGCTGCTCCTTGTGATGCTCCTTTTCTTGCTTCTCCTTTGATTTTCTCCCACATACCTTGTTGCTCCTATTTCCTTGTTGCCCCTATTTCCTTGCTGCTATTTTGCTGCTCCCGCCTTGCTGCTGCATGCCCTGCCTCTACTCCTTGCTTGGTGCTCCTTTGCTTAGTGCTCCTTTTCTTACTGCTCTTGTGTTGTTCCTTTACCATCAATGAAATAATGCCAACTATTGGGTTGTGTTCTATTCTTTCCATGACTAGCAGGGGGGTCACGAGGGGGCAGCAGTCCCCCTATCAGGGGGTATGCAAGGGTCTCCCCTTGTTATAGACATATTTTGGCACATCAACCCCAAACTTATATATTGATGTATTAGGGCTCATCAACCCCTAAAAGAGTTGTTTCATAACCTAAAGGAACATAGTCATCTGAATACATCATTCCCCAAAAGTTCCATCTGAGAAACCATCCAGAAATTGCCTAAATTGAGCCATATTGACTGCTCCATTGGCAAAGGGCAATGCATACTAAGTGGTACACTGCCAGGGTGCGATGCATACTGTTTAGGCCTTCTATAGGGTGCGATGGGTGAGGATGGATAAATTTTTGGGATAGTTTGTTAGTTGGTTGCTCATGGAATCTTCTAAAAACTTCTCCTGTGCCACTTGCCTCTCTGAATTCACCCAAGGATGAACAAGGGAACTAGGAAACCATCTCCAATCCCTTCTCTTGTGGAACCAATTGTAACAAGTGGAATGACACTAATCAAACCCCATGGATGACTTACACCCTTGCAAACATCTATAAAAGGATCTCCCATCCAAGAGATCAGAAGGCTGGAATTTTGTGAATTGCAAGTAGGTACTGATAGTTTGTCATTGAGGAGAGAGCATTGTACTCTTGTTGGTATGATCTTGCTATTTCATGAGGTGAAGAAGGATTAAAGCTCGGAGGATGGTGTTGGATCAGACAACTGGGTTGTAATTCTCCTTTCTATTAATAAATCTCTTCAATTTTTCTCCCATATGATTGTGTAATTGTGAATGCTATCATTTGTTCATTATATATCTGATTATGTAATGTCTATGTTGTAATAGATCACGATGCTTTGATGATTCTTTGTTGCTGTACTTGTGCAGGCACTCTCCAAGTGTGTTAAGTACAGGGAGGAGTTGCAGGATCTGCCAAAGGAGAGAGAGATCAAGCAAGGGATTAAGTGGAAGTTCCAGGTTGGTTCCACTATCTTTCTCTTATTTGTTACACATAGGAAAAATCATTGAATTGCTTTAAACTGTTGTTTCTAGGGTAGTTGCCAAACCTAGAGGGTTAGTCATCTGACAAGACACTAGTTTTCCCAAAAACAAATTGGTGACTCCACTGGGGAATGAACAAATGTTTGTTTGTTGTTATTGTTTGTTTTATGTTCAATTTGATAAACTATAGACAGAGTCTGAAGCCAGCTAGCTAGCTTTCGAACTACTCTTTCTTTATAATTGCATAGTAGATGAATGATGCTTCAGTCCATCTCTGGTTTAGTTTATGAATTAAACATTTTACTTGCAAGCTCATCTAGATGCTCTTTTGGTAGCTTAGTAACCTCTCAAGACATTCCATCATACTTTTCCCATCATTGTTCATCAAAACCAAGCTTGATTTCATTGAAAGCTGCTCCACATTTGAGCCAAAAACCTTTTCAGTTGTGCTCTCTAGACCATTGCACTCTCTTCCACTGTGTTCTAGTATGCATAGCACCTCTCGAGTGTAGAAAGTGCGATGCATCTCAATTTCTGTGAAGCCTAGGTGTGATGATTGACTGAACTCAATTTCCTATCTAGGAGTTGAGAATTTTTGACTTGTTTTCATATTTGTTTGGTTGTTTTGATGAATATGAACAATGTCTTGTTAATGAGAATAATTTCGGCAAAATCACATAAAAAATCATTTGTCGACATGTTTCGAACCAACCAGTGTGGTTCTTCGTCAGGATAAGTTGAAGATCCAATCTAAGCGATGAGTTAAATAGGGACAACAGGCCATTCCAACAGCTAAATTTGACTAACGGTTAACAAGACCTCTAACAGCTAGGTTTGACCAGGCCCCAGGGGGAGGGACCTAAATTTATTTAATTATTTTATTTATCTATTTATTTATTATTATTTTATAATTATATATAATATTATTT
>APFE030663647.1:22694-54071 GCA_000404065.3 Pinus taeda
TATTTTATTTATATATTTATTTATTTATTAATATTAATATTATTAATATTACCATTATGATAAACTAATCAAACTATAAACTACTATCATATTGTTAAGATATAGTAGTTAATAAAATTATTATTAATATTACTTTTTGGCTCATATTACTCGCTCATAATCTGAGTAATAATTTTTATTTTTAAGGACTAATATTATAATCGCTAGGGCTATTATCTATAAAAGTTCACGCTATAAATTTATCATAAGGATAATTCCATTTTCTAGGAAAGGGGTTCAAAAGATACAATTATAATTAATTATATTATTCGAACCGGATAAGGGAGGATAAAGGATAACACAAAACAAAAGAAAAGTAGGAATGAGGAGGCTAGGAAGATAGGGCTGGGATCCAGCAACCACTAATCTTCCATCTGTCATCCCTATTAAGATTTTTAAGCCTTTTTTCGATTTCAAGGGCCTCTCTAAACTTCTGATGGTGAAACTGCACAACTTTTGCAATGACACGAGCCTCTTCAATACAGGCATGATGTTTAGTCTTCTCGGCATGCTCTGCAAGGGCCGAGGACTTGGCCCTTCCATGCCTTAAGTCTGTCGAATGCTCGTTAATCCTTTGATTAATAGAGCGACCGGTCTCACCAATGTATGGTGTCCCATAGGAACAGAGAATGACATAGACACCCTTCATGTCTTTAGGGTCGATGGGAATATTATTAATATTAATATTATATAAGGGTAAATAAATATATATAATGGTAAATAAATATATTAATATTGATAATATTAATATTAGTAATAATAGTATTAACATTAATGAATAATATAAATAATATTATACATAATTATAATAATAATAAATAAATAGATAAATAAAATAATTAAATAAATTTAGGTCCCTGCCCCTGGGGCCTGGTCAAACCTAGCTGTTAGAGGTCCTGTTAACCGTTACTCAGTCAAATTTAGCTGTTGGAATGGCCTACTGTCCCTATTTAACTCATCGCTCATATTGGATCTTCAACTTGTCCTGATGATGAACCACATTGGTTGGTTCGAAACGCGTTGAAAAATGATTTTTTATGTGATTTTGCTGAAATTATTCTCATTAACAAGATTATGGATCATAGAAGTCTGAATTCCTTAATGAACAATATCTCTTCACTGAAGCTTACTTGCATCACTTAATTTAGCTCCACTTAGGCTAGGATTGTTAAATGTTTCTTATGTATTACTTTATCATTTGCAATCTTTAGTCGAAAGTTGTTTTTCTTGTTGATTGATCTTTGTCGAAAGAAGTGTCGTAAAGTCATTCCTCTTTCGAATTCTGAATTGTCGTAAAGTCTTCATTCATTAAAGATCAATTGATTTATATGTGCATATGATTTATCTTTTCATTTAAAGTGTCGTATTTCTTCATCTCTTTAAAATCAAAAGTGTCATAAAGTCTTCCTTTTCGTTTAAGAGAAATTGTCGTAAAATCGTCGCTTTTATGAAAAGAGATTTTTGATCGTTTGTGCATTAATTTTCCTTTCTGTATCATTCACATTAAGGAAAAATGAAATGAAATACGTGCATTTTGCATTATTCATATTAAATTTTGTGAATGCTTGATAGGAATAGCTAGGGAAATTGCATTAGATGTGCTCTTTTCTCTTTGTCAAAGATCTTATCGCTCTATCCTTTAGTAGCTAAGGTTTTCATCATTCAAACTAAATCAAAAGTTTGTTTATCATGATAGTTGCATTTTAGGAATTGCGAACATACATCACATGGTGAACCTTCAAAGGAAAATTTTAAGCAAGATTAACTTAAAATGAACCTCAATTAACTTAACAACGCTTTGGAATTTAACGCAACACATCTAGAGGTGTAGGCTAGAGATGTGTTCCGGCGTTGTTAAAACTAGTGGCTATCATTTTCATTGAAGGTTGGGTGATTCCTCCTCCTTGTTACGACAAGTGCTAGCACAGGCTTTTGCTCCCCGTACCATCGTGTATATCTTGGGAGACCCCCGTAGGCTTAAATTCTTTTATCCATAGGAAACCGAATATGCCGCCTTATTGATCGCAATCCACTGAACACAACATTTAGGAATATTGACTGTCGTACATAAGTCCTTGGTAATTTCTCTTTAATTTACCACCAAGGTGTATATTGCAGTTTTGAGATTGGTTTGGTAAACCCTTTGTCTAGATTCTCCAAAGTAGTCACTTTCATTCCTTTTCAACTCCTTAAAAGAAAAGGTCCATCTGAGCACTTGTCCTTTCAGGCTCATTAAAAATCGAAGGTGACTAGAGTCATCTTTAGCTTTTTCTCGACTCTTTAAAACTGAAAAAGCAAAGTTGCATCTAAATTTTCATTAAAATTAATTGACCGCGAATAACATCCCTTTTCCTTAGTTGATCTTAGGTTGGAACATATGGCGACAAATATAGAGTCCACCAATCAAAGAATCCCTTTTGATGGAAATCCCAGTCCTTTTCCTTCTTTCGGAAATATTGGTGCTCCTTATATGGCTACATTGTCCCTTCTGGGATTTACCATTGGCCTACCAGTATGCCTGTTTTCAACCTCTTTGGTTCAAAATGTCGTGATTTCTCCGTAATCGAGTACACCTCCAATTGGACAAAATCAACCTCCAGTTGATCCTAGAGTTGACCCTTTGCCTTCTTCCTTGGTTGTTTCTCCCTCTCCTTCTTCCTCTTCTCCTGATGAAAGTATTGGTACTAGTAACTAGGTGGCTAAGAAGAAGAAGAAAGGGAAAAAGAAGAAGAAGAAGAAAATTCAGCAGAGGGGCAACCAAGCAGTCATAGCTTTGAATGCAACCACTGATGAGAAACCATCTGTTAAGCCACACAAATTTCGATATCCATGCATAATTTGTGCGGGAGACCATCTTCGTTGAAATTGTCCTTACATTCCTCGAATCTTGGAAGAATGGTCTTCTCGTTCACACCATCCCATGTCATCAACCTTTGGAGATCATATTGGTGTGTTCACACCATTAACTAGTGATAGTAAAGTTCATAGACAGAAGGGAAAGGTCAAGTTTCCATGTAGGTTATGTGAAGGGAATCACCCCATTCACCTTTGTCCCTATCTGGATGAAGCCAAGAAAGTGTTGGATAACCACCCTACTTCACCACAGCGACTTCCATCTGGTTACAGGAAACTCTCCCTGAATCCTTCACTAGTTGATGAACCAACTGACCTAAATCAACTATCGGTCAAAACCACTCTCTCTGAAAGTGAATCCAATGAGTCTACCTGACCCAAATCAATAGGTGGAGGCAAAAGTTGACCTGATTTCACCTTCAGCAATTCGTACCTTTTCTGAAGAGAGTGAAAATGATACCGCTCAAGTTCTTTTTGTTACTTCGGATTCTAACGACCTTGGGGGAAATCTGCCTGTTCCATCAAGATAGGAGGAAAATCCTCCAGTTCTCATAACTCAAGGGGTTAATTCTCCCGTTTCTATGGTACCCCCTTCAAGTAGTCTAGTCACTTCCTTTGATTGGAATCGAGTGGCAGGATCCTGCCTTCCTTCTTATGTGCCTTTCCAGATCATAGTACAAGTTTGTAAAATGATTGTATCTGGCACTATTATAGATGAAGGTGCATAAGTGAGTATCCTTTTCTCAACTACTTGGAAAGCGCTTAGTTCACCACCGCTTGTGCCTATTACATAGAATCTTTTGGGCTTTAACAAAGGAACCCGTCGACCGTTAGGGATTCTTCCTTAGTTACCTATTACTTTGGGGGGGGGAAACCATTTATCTGAATGTGAGGGTAGTCCTAGGCCCTTTAGATTACAATATACTTCTTGGGCGTGACTATGTTTATAACATGGGGGCTATTGTTTCAACACTCTTTTGAGTGATTTGTTTCCCACATGAAGGAAAAATTGTCATCGTTGACTAGCTTTCATTTCCTGGTCCAAATATAGCTCCTAGTCAACCATCGTCCCTAAATAGTCCACTTATACCAATGGTATAATCCCTACCATAGGTTAATTATGTGACAACTTGTTCCAGACCTACATCAATTGATGATCAATTCAGTGATGTTGTACATCATGTACTAGGAGCATTGGAACCAGATCTCTCCTTCATGAGTCGTGATAGGGAATACAAGGAGAATTCCTAGTCTTGTGTCAACCTCATTAAAAAATGAAACAAGGGTGTCCGAGGATAGTTCATTGTCTTGTGTCAACCTCGTTAAAAAATGAAACAAAGGGTCTCCAAGGATAGTTCATTATCTTGTGTCAACCTCATTTAAAAAAGAAACAAGGAGTCCAAGGATAATTAGTTGTCTTGTGTCAACCTCATTAAAAAATGAAACAAAGGTCTATGAGGATAATTCTTTTACTATGTCAACCTCATTAGAAAAAAAATGAAATAGGCTAATGAGCATAGTTTGTTGTCTTGTGTTAAGCTCGTTAAAAAATGAAACAAGGAATCTGACCAGATTTCCTTGTCTTGTGTCAAGCTCATTTAAAAATGAAACAAGGACCCCTAGAGAAAAGTTCCAAGTCCAGTATTTGATTAGATCTCATAAAATCCTAGTCGAGCCTTTCACTTGATCTCGTAAAATAACCTTCATTCCACCCACCGGATAGCCATGAGTAGTCTACTTAGGTGAACGTAATGAAGCTTGGGGGGCATGCACCTAGTGGTAAAGTTAAATTTCCCTGTAGGTTATGTGAAGGGAATCACCCCATTCACCTTTGTCTATTTGGATGAAGCCAAATAGGTGTTGGATAACTGTCCTACTTCACCACAACGACTTCCATCTGGTTATAGGATACTCTCCCTTTCATCATCCTGGGGGCATGTAAACCAATTTTCAAGTATAGTTTTTTTCGTTTCGAGCTTGTGTAAAATTGAAATTGAATCTAAGCATAGTTTTTTGTTTCAAGCTTGTGTAAAAATGAAACTGAATCCAAGCATAGTTCCCTATGGTTCATGCTTGTCTAAAAATGAACCCATTTTCAATTTTTAAACCCTCGTGACTGCCATTCTATTAGCCTTTTCTATCATATGAGCCTTGGTTGTTTTCATCCCATCGCCACCATCTCTTTGGCTGATCATACACTGTCACTTGGTTGCTTTACCATTTTCTGAGGAACAGTTGCAATGAGTGGTCTTATTAACCAGCCTCTTCACATAAATCAACATGTTTTGAGAAGTTCCAACATCACCAGAACCAGTTGCTATCCTAGACACCACTCATTGCTCAAAAAGGAGTCTTCTTTAAACTCTTTTCAGACTCTCTAAAGAAGAAAAGATTGTCGAGCGCTTGTCGTCTCTGGCTTGTTAAATTATTGGAAACATCATCTCTCTTATATTATTTTATCCTTTTTCGGACCTAAGGGATCATTTTTTACGAAAAAGAACTTATAGAGTTTTCTTTTCTTCCATTTTTTCAAACTCTCTAAACATGAAAAGGACCGAGTTATCCTTGTCGTTAAACTCGTTAAAATAATAGCGACAAATTTGTCAATCTAGACGAGACTGAGTTTCACTGCTGCTAGACTCGTTAAAACATCAAATAGCGACGAGTTTGCTCGAAGGGCGAATTATAGAATAAGCATATGTTATCCTCCTCAAGCTTGAAAAAAGTAAAGAGGTATTGGTTAGCAATGACTAGGGAAAAAGGCGAAAATTTTTTAAGAGTTCATGGTAGCAAGTCTCTCTTGAACATGACACTTTCACTTCATCTCCAAGATTGAGTTGGGTTGGGTTATTCCGTTCACCGGTCATCATACCATTGGTCTTTCATACCATCCATCTTTTGGGGTTAATGCTACCAATTCATCTCAGTGTCACCGACATGTTCAAGAGAAGTCATCCAGTTAAATGTCCCATACATTGCAATACCTCCAACCTTCATTTTTTCATGACCGCCATTCCTGAACCTTGTGTCATCAGTTCATTTTCACCTCCAGAAATCATTTGCTTCATTTTGTGTCGTAGATGTGGGATACATCAAGGCTTTCCTATGACGAGTCACTTCTTGTCGACATCAACTCATTATCCAAGAAGTTGACTTAGAAACAACCCTTTTAGTGCTTTGAAGCTTGCATACATCAATGGCAAGTTTTTCACTTCCAGCGATAGGTTGACATCAATGGCCTTCGACTGAAAGATTTTGCATGGTGTTCGACATTGGATCATGTATTCACACCATGTGAGTTGTACTGTAGTACCTTGAGGATCATTATCATTATCGGTGATTCCTCTCGCATCTGTAATCAGCTCACATCATTGGCTGGTAATTAGGCGATGTCTTTCCGTGTTCAACTTCAGAACATCTCTTCACATGGATTGACTTGTACACCGAGCGAAGATTGAACGAGTTTGAAGACCTCGGATCTAGTTTCATCCATCCAGGCTACGATATATTCGGGGATATAAAAACATCAAATGTACAAAGGCTCTACACAAATGGTCATCTTAATCATGGATTGCGATTCTATATCTGTAGAATCACGAGTCTGTATCTGCAGATGACTATCTGATCTATGTACACGAAGTGAAATTTATAAAGCTGAGCATGTGATTGCCTCCCTCAGCTAGTTCATGAAAAGTCATATATTATCATGTATTGTATTGTAAATTATGTAGGTCACCTTCCAGTTCGAAACTTCGGATCCTCATGATAAAGCATTTCACCCAACATGAATTTTTACGACCTCATGATTTAGGGGGCAACTGTTATAGACATATTTGGGCACATCAACCCCAAACTTAAATGTCGATGTATTAGGGATCATCAACCCCTAAAATATTTGTTTCATACCCTAAAGGAACATAGTCATCTAAATACATCATTCCCCAAAAGTTCCATCTAAAAAACCATCCAGAAATTGCCTAAATTGAGCCATACTGACTGCTCCATTGGGAAAGTACGATGCATACTGAATGGTACACTGCCAGGGTGTGATGCATATTGTTTAAGCATTCTATTGGGTGTGATGGGCAAGGATGGACAAATTTTCGGGATAGTTTGTTAGTTGGTTGCTCATGGAATCTTCTAGAAACTTCCCCAGTGCCACTTGCCTCTCTGAATTTGCCCAAGGATGAACAAGGAAACTAGGAAACCATCTCCAATCCCTTCTCTTGTGGAACCAATTGTAACAATTGGAATGACACTAATCAAACCCCATGGATGACTCACACCCTTGCAAATATATATAAAAAGATCTCCCATCTAAGAGATTAGAAGGCTGAAATTTTGTGAATTACAAGTAGGTGCTGATAGTTTGTCATTGAGGAGAGAGCATTGTATTCTTGTTTGTGTGATCTTGCTATTTCATAAGGTGAAGAAGGATTGAAGCTGGGAGGATGGCTCTAGGTCATACAATTCGGTTGTAATTATCCTTTCTATTAATAAAGCTCTTCAAGTTTTCTCCCATATTATTGTGTAATTGTGAATGCTATCATTTGTTCATTATATATCTGATTCTGTAATGTAATATATCATGATGCTTTGACTGTTATTTTTTGTTGTACTTGTGCAGGTACTCTCCAAGTGTGTTAAGTACGGGGAGGAGTTGCAGGATCTACCAAAGGAGAGAGATATCTAGCAAGGGATTAAGCGGAAGTTCCAGGTTGGTTCCACTATCTTTCTCTTATCTGTTACACATAGGAAAAATCATTGAATTGCTTTAAACTGTTGTTTCTAGGGTAGTTGCCAAACCTAGAGGGTTAGTCATTTGACAAGACACTAATTTTCCCATAAACACCCCTGCACAGGGTCTAGGGGGCAACGCCCTGGGAATTGTTTTTTCAGACCCTATATTACATATGGTTTTGTGCATGGATTTCACATATGGTTTTGGGTGCGATGGTTTTCGATCCATGGTATTATGTAGATCTGGTAAAGGGAACTAGAGTTATGTTCTAATCCAGGGTAAATGGATTAAGTTTTATGGATGCTTTAGCATGTATATATATGTATTGTAACATTGAAAGGAACATAACGAAAAATCAATCTAGAAGTCCTGGTTTTGGGATCCAGGGGAAAATCTCTGTGTATATTTGTTTTATGTGTTATGCTCTCGCTATTGTTTATTTTATGTTATTAGAATTCGTATGAATGTAATTTATTACTACTCTTATGTTGTTCCTTTGCCATCAATGACAACAATGCCAACACAACTAATATTTACCCTGGAGAGCTTGTAAAAGCGGGTAAATGTGGGATGGGATCATTACATGCTAGTATCATAGTAGGTTCACAACAATGGACCTCTGGGTACAAGAAAAACGTTATACATGTTTATATATTTGACGTGCATGCCCTGTCATTGTGGTTTCATGCATTGTAGATATATTCATTCTAATTATTGTTATTTCAATTGCATGCATGATAGTAATATCTTGATATTATTATATATCGTGCTAATCTGGACTAATTTGTATAGATGTGACAACCCTCCCCCTCACTCCCTCTGAGATACACTGAGGTATGATTTTGAATATGTGTTCTATTTCATTTATCTAACATGGTATGTTTGCAGGAAATAGAAGGCCAAATATGAAGATCATAATGGTGGATTACAGTTCACATGAATCCTCGTACAGGCCTGATGTGAAATTAGTGGAATGGGAAAAGTCAATTGAGCAGAAAGGAGGAGTATTCTTTTGATATATCATATACAAAGAGCATGATGGTAGATATTAGAAGTTGCAAAGAAGATAATAACATGTTGATTGAGGCAATAAAAGGACTTGCAAGGGCTCAAGAAAAGCAGTCAGAATTTAATGTAATGATTCTTTGAAGCCTTTTAGACTTACAAAAGAAGGGAAAACTAGGGATCAGTCATGGAGATAGGTAGGAGGAGAAGACTAATGCGGCACATGGTAGTAGGCCTCATACAAGACACATAATGGAGAAAGATGATACAGACAAAGGTGATAAATCTTTAGGTACACCTAAGAGAAGGGGTAGTACTTACAGATTCTATTCTAGCTCTTGTTCTAGGAGATATCATCACAATCACTGTTAGCATCTTTGTAGGACGAGTGAGAAGAAATGTTTGCGATAAAAGTTCAAGAAAACCAATCCCTGTACTTTTTATGGAGAAATGAAGAAATCAAAATATGTAGAAGAATGACTGCTTGGGATGAAGAAATTTTTCAGATTGCGTGATTATTCAGAGAACATGAAATCCATGATAACTACCTTCAGTCATAAGGGAAAAGAAGATATCTAGTGGGAGGATGTAAAGCATGTCAGAGGAATTAGTGAAGAGGAGATGATTTGGGATGAGTTTGAAAGACTCTTTAAGAAGAAGTATATGTTAGAAATATACTATGATGAAAGTTCCAAGGAATTGTATGAGTTGAGGATGGGTTCTATGACAAATGATGAGTACACTTGCTGATTTATGGAGTTGTTGAGGTATGCGCCTTAACTCAAGGGCAAGAAAGAAAAATATTCAAAGGTTCATTAGTGGGCTGTTATTAGCATTCAAAGATAGGATTGAGTTTGATGAATCTTGGTCATCGGAGAAAGCCATCAGAAAGCTGAAGCGTTGTTATGAGTAGTCAAAGCGAAATCTGAGTTTAAGAGTGACTAGAAAGGTAATGAAAATACTAAAGGAAATTTTCCTAAGAAGTGAGGAAGACCTCAGGATACAAGTGACAAGGAAAATGTGGCACCTTACAAGAAGTTCAATATAGTTGAGAGAGGACATAGGTCTCAGCCTGAGGAGCAGCAAAATAAATTCAATGGAAGAAAACCTTTGAGATATTGGACCTATGGTGGAGACCATCATTGGAGGGATTTTCCATCGTATCAAGGTGGAATGCATCACATTTACAATGTTGAGGAGGCATAGAGAGTTTGAGATGTTGGTCAGAGTATTCCTAAGATTTATGTAGCAGTGGATAACAGGAAGGTAGATCACCAAACATCCATTATTGAGATGGTATGTAAGCTTTGTGATCAATTTTTCGTATTTTGATTGATCTTGGATCAAATTATAGCTATATCAATCTTGACCTGGTGGATAAGTGTTTCTTGAATAAAGAAGTGCATGTAGAATATTGGTTGGTGTAGTTGGCTATAGGGACCAAGAGAAGAGTTCATCATTGGGTGAGATCTTATGCATTTGAGCTTAAAGGTATTCCTACATCAACACATCTAAATGTGCTTCCTTTGGGTTTATATAGTATACTTTTGGGCATGGACTGGATGTTCATTCGAAAGACTAAAGTGGATTGTTATGACAAGGATATTTGGTTTTTGGATGATCATGGAGAAAAGGGAGCCTTGCAGGGAAAGAATAAGCCTACATTAGTGAGAATCTTCATAACTATGCAAGAAAAGCGTAGCCACAAGAAAGGATGTTTATTGTTTGCATTGCATGTTTCCAGTGATAAAGGGAAAGGAGATGAGGATGATGAAGTCTTGAGGAAGTATACCATATTATAACATTTTCAAGATGTGCTTCCTATGAATATTCCAGAGCTACAACATCATAGGGAAGTGGATTTATCTATTGAGTTGGTACCAGGAGTAGCACCAATATCTAAGGCACCTTACAAGATGAGCAATTTGGAGTTGTTGGAATTGAAGGTGAAACTTAAAGAGATGCTTGATAAGAGATACATAAGGCCATGTTTTTTTCCTTAGGGTGCACCAGTGTTGTTTGTAAGGAAGAAGGATGGTACTCTTATATTTTGCATTGATTACACGCAATTCAACAAGGTGATTATCAAGAATAGGTATCCATTGCCACAAATTTATGACCTGTTTGATCAGCTGAAGGGAGTAGTGGTATTATCAAAGATTGATTTGAGATCATGATATCATTAGGTGTTCATAAAAAATAATACATCTACAAGACTAGATTTCGAATGAGGTATGGGAACTATAAGTTTGTAGTGGTTCCTTTTGGTCTTACTAATGTTCCATCCACCTTCATGTGTTTGATGAATAATGTGTTGCATCCTTACCGAGATAAGTTTGTGATAGTCTTTGTTGATGATATATTGGTATATTCAAATAATGAGGAAGAGCATGTAGAGCACTTGGAAGTAGTGTTGAGATTGTTGAGAGAGCATCATTTGTATGCCAATCTCTGCAAGTGAAACTTATTTTAGTCTCAAGTTCATTACTTGGGACATGTTGTTTCCAAGGAAGGGATAACAATGGATCTAGAAGATATTAAGGCTATCATCGAGTGGAAAACTCCTAGGAATGTGGATGAGGTCATATCATTCATGGGACTAATAGGTTATTACAAGAGGTTCATCGGGAACTTTGTTAGGCCCTAGAATTGTTGTATTCAATGCATCTTTTTACTTATATGATGCCATGCTTATTCCCTTGTTTTACCGACTTATGAAATTCGATCTTGTATTTATACATTATTTTGATGCAATAATGAAGATTTTCAGTTGGTTTGTATTTTATCTAATAATATCTTCATTATATTCATTTTTTAGGACTAATGTTCATTAAAATGTTGGTAATGTAGATTATTCAATCCCTTCATTATGCATAGAGATCCTGCACTAGAGGAATGGACACATAGGTTACTTTGATCATTGAAATGTACCACGTGGGCTCTTGATTACACTTTTCAAAGCTAATTTTGAATATTTTGTCAAGGTCAATGCAATTCCCTTCACTGATGGTGATTTACTGAGTGTGGTTCATTTCTCGAACTAGTAAGGTGGTCCCTACACTAACTTGGGGGTTTAATATATCAGAACACTTTTGGGGAAAACCAAAGATGTATTTTGTCCAAAAATGAGGTTTTAAAACCTCCAAACGAGTTAGAATGCACCCAGTTTGTACAAAACCATTTTCATAAAATAATTAATAATTCAACTCTAAATTCACATAGGTTTTAAACTTCTAACTTTGTCCTCGATTGTTATCAAGAAAACTAGTGTCCATTCAGAGCTGCTAGTCCCACTAAGACGGGTATCTATCTTAGAAACAAACAGAATAAAGTTACTTGTGTTTTCCTTTATGTGAGATAGATGAGAGAGAATCAAAGAGTACCAACCTCAATCTTTCGCTTGGCTCCTTGCTTGTTTCCTCCCCCCTTTGACAGAGCTTCGCCACTCTTTCCTCACTTGTCCCACTTCAAAGAACACCTGCGGAATCAAAGCAACATAATACCATCAAAGCATAGAGATCTATAACAATAAAAAATATAGGATCAGATGTATATTAACCATACAAATGAATACACCAATATAAGATTCAGAAATATACAAGAATATGGAGGAAAACTCAAATAGCTTTATTGATAGAAGTAGTAGAAGAGAGGATTACAACCAAGCTGTCTGATCCAACGCCATCCTCCCAGCATGAAATCCCTCTTCACCTCATGAAAAGCTAGGTCACCCAACAAGACAACGTTTCACAGAGAAACCAACAACACTTCCTTACAAAAAACAAAATTCCAACCTCTGGATCTCTAGGATGAGGGATCCATATAAAGATATTTGCAGGTGGGTGAGTCAGCTTCTGGGATTTTGATTAGTGTCATTTCATTGATATTTCTTGGTTCCACTTGGAGATTTCATGATCTCTTACTCCTCCCTAGGTGAATTAAGAGAGGCAATTGTCAAATGAGCAGTTTCTAGAAGATTCTCTCAGTTTCCACCTAACAAACTGCCTCTGCCATTTGTCTTCTCTCACTCATTGCACCCTACAGAAGGGATTTTTAGTATGCATCACACCCTCTGTGTGTAACAGGTGAGATGCATCACATCCTCAGCATGGAGTAGTTTATATGGTCTAGTTTTGACCAGTTTTGAGTAGTTTTTCAAGGAGAACTTCTAGGAAATGATGTAATCAGCTGACCTTATTTCTTTAGGGTATGAAACATAACTTTTAGGGGTTTAGAAGCCCTTGGTTTATGGACATATGTGATTAGGGTTGCAGTGCCCAAATATGTCTATAACAGCTGCCCCCTAAAGCATGAGGTCATAAATCTTCGGATGTCAGGGGAAATGCTTTATCATGAGGATCCGAGGTTTTTCAAACTGGAAGGTGACCTGTAATAAGATACAATACAATACATTATCTTCATAATATTTTCATGATCTATCTAAGGCAAGCATTCCCATGCTCAGCTTTATAAATTCATTTTCCTATACATAGGACAGACAACCGTCTGTGTGGCAGACTGATGAATCTGGTAGAGCCATCATCCCTTGGCTTGAGTGATTATCTGTGTAGCTATGATGTACATTTGATGTCTCTATTTTCCTGAATATATTGCAGCCCGAATGGATGAAACTAGATCCGAGGTCTTCAAACTCGTTCAATCTTTGCGTGAAGTACAAGTCGATCCATGTGAAAATAAGTTCTGATGTCGAACACGGAAAGACATTGCCTGATTACCAACTAATAACGTGAGCTATTAACGGGTGCGAGAGGAATCACCAATAATGATGATGACCCTTAAGGCACTACAGTACAATTCACGTGGTGCGAATACATGAGTCGATGTCAAACACCACACAAAATCTTTCGGTCGAAGGCCATTAATGTAAACCTGTTGCTAGAAGTGAGAAACTTGCCATTGAGGCATGCAAGCTTCAAAGTACTGAAAGGGTTGTTCCTAGGTCAGCTTCTTGGATAATGAGCTGATGTTGAAAAGAAGTGACCTGTCATAGGAGGGCCTTAATGAATCCCACATCTACGACACGGAATGGAGCAAATGATTTTGTGGAGGTGAAAATGACCTGATGATACAAGGTTCAGGATAGTGGTCATGAAAGAATGAAGCGTGAAGGTATTGTAGCGGATGAGATGTTAGCTGGGTTGGTGAATTCTTTGAGAAACTTCTCTTGAACATATCAGCGACACTGAAATGGATTGGTAGTGTAAACCCCAAAAATGGATGGTACAGAGGACCAATGGTGATATGACCGGTGAACGGAATAACCCAACTCGACTCAATTATGGTGATGGAGTGAAAGTGTCATGTTCAAGAGTGACCTGCTACCAATGAAGTTCTTCATGTTTTCTTCCCAATTTTTTCCCCAGTCATTACTAACCAGTACCTCTTTATTTTTGTCAAGTTTGAGGAGGACAACATATGCTTGTTCTATAATTTGCCCTTCGAGCAAACTTGTCGCTATGTTTTAGCGAGCCTAGCGACAGTGAAACTCGCTCTTGTCTGCATGGACAAGTTTGTCGCTATTGTTTTAACGAGTTTAATGACAAATATAACTCGGTCCTTTTCAAATTTAGAGAGTCTGAAAAGAGGCGGAAAGGAAACTCCAGTAGTCTTTTTTCGTAGTATAATCCCTTAAGTCTAAAAAAGTATAAAATAATACGAAAGGGATGACTTTTCTGATCAATTTAACGAGCTGAAAAAGACAAGCGCTCGATCTTTTTGTGTAATGATCCCTCAGGTCCAAAAAGATTAAAATATAGAGGAGGGATGGCACTTCCAATCACTTTAACGAGCTGGAAAGGCCAATTGCTCGACAATATTTTTATATTTTACAAGTCTAAAAAGAGATTAAAAGAGATTCGTTTTTGAGGAATGAGTGATATTTTTAGGTAGCAGCTAGTTCCAGGTAAAGTTTGGAACTTTTCCATCATGGAAGTGTAAAGAAGGTGGCTAACAGAATCACTCATCGCAGCTATTCCTCAAAAGGGTAAACAATCAAGTGGAGGCCTATGATCAGCTAAAAGGTGGAGGTGATGGTAAGAACATGACCAAGGCTCAAAAGCTAATAGCGATGCGATCACAAAGGTTATTTACCAAAAGGTGGGTTCATTTTTAATGAGCTTAAAATCTGGGGGAACATATGCTCATCGCTAGGTTTATTTTTTAACGAGCTTGAACTTCGTGTAAACCTGCTTGTGCAAATCATATAATAAGGATGTTTCTCATCAGTAGGTTCATTTTTTAGGGAGATTTTCCCATGCGCAACTTTGCTCCAGAGCCTTTTGTATGCAAGCTAAGAATGACCAACCTATGCGTTTAAAGGGTTGAGAGCCAACAAACTAAGAAAATAAGCCTACAAACTAAGAAAATAAAAGGTCGATTTTCACTTGCAAGCAAAAGGTTTGCATGCTCCCAAGTATAAGGTAGAGTTTCTAGGTTACCATATGGAAGTTCTTGCATTTTCAAGATTTTTTTGTCTGCATTTGCAAACAAAACACTTCCTTGGCAATGTCCATCGAAATAGACAAAGGTGAAAGGGCTGAATCCACTTCCAATCACATAACCTTTGATGAGGGAATCCTATTACAGTATAATCCCATTTTCCTAGACAGATGGGTGTGTCAGACTAGTCATATATCCTACGCGGAAACCTACCTTATATTTGGGGTTTTCCTACCGAGGCAGACTAGGGCGCATGCGCCCTGAGTTTAGTCACATTCACCGAATCACTCACGCTAATCAGGTGGATTGACTAGAGGTTGATGAGACATTCCTTGTGCAAAAACACAAGTTAGGGATGGCACTTGACTTGTAGCTATGTTTGAGCCGGGGAATGAAAGCTGGTCTACGACCTGGACCACTCTGCCTTCATGCGGGAAACACATCACTCGAAAGAATGAGGAAACAATAGCTCCCATGCTATAAATGTAGTCACGCCCAAGGAGTAGATTGTAATCTAATGGCCCTTGGACTACCATGACGTTTAGATAAATGGTTTTCCTTCTCAAAGTTATATGAAAATTTGGAAGGATCCCTAACGATCGACTGGTTCCTTTGTTGAAACCCGACAGATTTCGAATCTCGGGTAGAAGCGATGGTGAACCAAGCACTTTCCAAGCAATTGAGGAAAGGATACTCATGGAAGCCCCTTCATCTATGATAGTACCAACCATGATCATTTTGTAAGCTTGTACTATGATTCAGGCTGGTACATTAGATGGTAGGCGAGGTCTCCCTATAGATTCCAATCGAAGGAAACGACTAGATTACTTGGAGGAGGGACTGAATAAATGGTTGGATGAATCTCTGACGAACTTACCTCTTGTGGTAAAGGAACGGGTAGATTTGCCCCATGTTCATCGAATTCTGTCTTAACAAAAATAATTTGAATGGTGTTGTTCTCATTCTCTTTGGTGACTATATCATCTGAAGATGGACCTTCTGAAGACAAGACTGGGTCGACTGCCATCTCTACCTGCTGACTTTGGTCTGGTGTGGACTCAGAGGGTTTATCTTCAATGATAGGTGCTTCGACCGACAACAAGGGTGTGTCAATCAGATTTTCAACTAGCAATGGACTCGACAAGAGTTTCTTATATCCAAGAGGAAGTCGCTGCGGTGAAGCAGGATGATATCTAGGACTCTTTTAGTTTCGTCCAGGAAAGGAAAACGATGGAGGGCATGATTGCCTTCACACAATCTACAAGGAAATTTAGATCTTCCTTTTTGTCCATTGACTTCATTTTCACTAGTTGACAGTGTACTCTCAACATGATTGTCAGAGGTTGAAGACACCGGATTGTGCAAGTGGGGAGACCAGTCCCTTAGGATCTGTGGGATGCAGGGACAATATCGATGATAGTGGTCTCCCTTGAAAATGACACATGGAGATTTAGGTTTGGATGGTGCAGTGTGTGGATTTTCGCCAGATGATGCATGGTTGCCCCCTTTTTCCGTTGGCTTCTTCTTCTTCTTCTCCTTCCCTTTCTTCTTCTTCTTCTCAATTACTTGGTTTTTAGTGTTACTAGCTTCACGAAACGAAGAGGAAGAAGGAGAGGGAGAAAAAAATGAAGTAGAAGGTTGGGGGGTAACTCTAGTATCATCTGGTTGTCCATTTGACTGCTCAGGAATTACGGTGTTTTGAATGACAGAGGTCAAGAAAATCCATACTGGAAGGCCAATTGTAAGTCCTGGAAGGGACAATGTAGCCATATGTGGAGCACCAACATCTCCCCAAGAAGGGAAAGGACTAGGATTTCCCCTAAGGGGAAATCCTTGACTGGTGGACTCCATTTTCTCAACCTAAGACCAACAAGGGAACAGTGATGTTATTCCGATTAAAATAAATTTTATGATGCCTTTACAGAACTTGCTTTTTCAATTTTAAAGGGTCGAGAAAAAGCTAAAGATGACTCTAGTCGCCTTTAATTTTTAATAAGCCTGAAGTGACAAGTGCTCAAATGGACCTTTTCTTTGAAGGAGCCTGAAAAGGAACGGAAGTGACTACTCTAGAAATCTAGATAGAGGGATTACCAAACCAATCGCAAAACTGCAAAATACTTTTTACGTACGGTAGTCAATCTTCTTGAATGCTGTGTTCAGTGCATTGCGATCGATGGGGCGGCAGACATAGCTTCCTAAGGATAAAGGATATAGCCTATTGTGGTCTCCCAATATATACACAATTGTACATGGGAGCACAAGTCCATACTGGCACTTAACCTATCAAAGAGGAGGAATCACCCAACCTACAATGAAAACGATAGTTACCAGGCTTTACGACGCTAGAATACGTCTCTAGCCTAGACTTCTAAATGTTGTGCATTAGGTTCCAAAGTGTTTTTATGTTCATTGAGGTTTATTTTACAGTTGATCTTTCTTAAGAAGTTTGCCTTTAAGGTTTACCACATGATGTAGATATACAATTCCTAAATATGCAATCTAAGATGATAAACAGTTGTTTACTTTCTTTTAGTAATGAAAATCCTAGCTACTAAGGAAAGAGAAGTAAAATCCTTTCAACATAGAGCAGAGAGTACACACTAAGATGCACTGTCCTAAATCAATTTCTGCATGCAGTCTAAATGCAAATGCACATGCATGTATTTGTTTTTCAGTTCCCTTAATGTGTGAATGACAAAAAAAAAACTAAGTACAGATCTGAACTATCTTTCCTCAAAGCGACACTTTAGCAATTTCTTGTTCAGAAAACAAAAGGAAGACTAAGACGACACTTTCAATTTCAACTTGAAAACTGCTTTCGACACTTCAAAGAATTGATGATTCAAATCAAATACAATAGAAAAAGTGTAAGTGACTATCTAAAAGAGGAAGAATTTATGTCACTTGTTTCTTTGAATGAAAACGACACTTGTGACACTTTAAAATCAAAAGACGACAGTTCGATTAAGCTACTATTTGCAAAGGAGAACTGTAAATGATGAAAAATACATAAAAAAACATTCACAATTCTTTATCAATGGAGGCTAAATAATGCAAAGGAAGAGAGTTTCAACAATGATATATTGATCATAGATAGCAAGACCACTGAAAAAAGCTAAAGATAATGAAGAAAAAACCAAAATCTGGAGGCAGAAACAACCTCACTCAATGATCGCACTTGTAACACAGGGAAACAAGGATGCATCTCACTTGCAGCACACAGGAGGTGTGATGCATCTAGGTTGCCAATGAGAGACAATGCGATGGTCCAGGGATGAGACTGATCTTGGTTTTCACTCACAGTTTGCAGCTACATTTAGGGATTTAGGCTGAGCTAATGATAGACAGTAAACACAATGTATATGGGCTGATCTAATGAGGTTATTTGAGTTACCACCAGGGCTCTTAGGATGTTTGTAAGTCAGTTGTTCATTTCATAAACAAACCCGGAGATTGATTGAGGCAACATTGATCTATTTTGCACTTGTATAGCAAATGCAGTTCGAAGGCTAGCTGGCTTAACTTCAGGCTCCGTCTGTAGTTTATAAAGCAAACAAATAGAAACAAAAAAACAAACTATTCGGTCCCCAGTGGAGTCGCCATTTTTTTTCCTTTTCAACTCCTTAAAAGAAAAGGTCCATTTGAGCACTCGTCCTTTCAGGCTCATTAAAAATCGAAGGTGACTAGAGTCATCTTTAGCTTTTTCTCGGCTCTTTAAAACTGAAAAAACAAAGCCACATCTAAAGTTTCATTAAAATTAATTGATTCCGAATAACATCCCTTTTCCTTAGTTGATCTTAGGTTGGAACATATGACGACAAATATAGAGTCCACCAATCAAAGAAGCCCTTTTGATGGAAATCCCAGTCCTTTTCCTTCTTTCAGAAATATTGGTGCTCCTTATATGGCTACATTGTCCCTTCCAGGATTTACCATTGGCCTACCAGTATGCCTGTTTTCAACCTCTTTGGTTCAAAATGTCGTGATTTCTCCGCAATCGAGTACACCTCCAACTAAACAAAACCAACCTCCAGTTGATCCTAGAGTTGACCCTTTGCCTTCTTCCTCGGTTGTTTCTCCCCCTCCTTCTTCCTCTTCTCCTAATGAAAGTATTGGTACTAGTAACTAGGTGGCTAAGAAGAAGAAGAAAGGGAAGAAGAAGAAGAAGAAGAAGAAAATTCAGTAGAGGGGCAACCAAGCAGTCATTGCTTTGAATGCAACCACTGATGAGAAACCATCTTTTAAGCCACACAAATTTTGATATCCATGCATAATTTGTGCGAGAGACCCTCTTCATCGAAATTGTCCTTACATTCCTCGAACCTTGGAAGAATGGCCTTCCCGTTCACACCATCCCATGTCATCAACCTCTGGAGATCATATTGGTGTGTTCACACCATTAACTAGTGATAGTAAAGTTCATGGACAGAAGGGAAAGGTCAGGTTTCCATGTAGGTTATGTGAAGGGAATCACCCAATTCACCTTTGTCCCTATCTGGATGAAGCCAAGAAAGTGTTGGATAACTACCCTGCTTCACCGCAGCGACTTCCATCTGGTTACAAGAAACTCTCCCTGAATCCTTCACTAGTTGATGAACCGACTGACCGAAATCAACTATCGGTCAAAACAACTCTCTCTGAAAGTGAATCCAATGAGTCTACCCGACCCAAATCAACAGGTGGAGGCAAAAGTTGACATGATTTCACCTTCAGCAAATCGTACCTTTTCCGAAGAGAGTGAAAATGATACCGCTCAAGTTCTTTTTGTTCCTTCGGATTCTAACGACCTTGGGGGAAATCCGCCTATTCCATCAAGACAGAAGGAAAATCCTCCAGTTCTCATAACTCAAGGGGTTAATTCTCCCGTTTCTACGGTACCCCCTCCAAGTAGTCTAGTAACTTCCTTTCATTGGAATTGACTCGCAGGATCCTGCCTTCCTTCTTATGTGCCTTTCCATATCATAGTACAAGTTTGTAAAATGATTGTATCTGGCACTATTATAGACGAAGGTGCATAAGTGAGTATCCTTTTCTCAACTACTTGGAAAGTGCTTGGTTCACCGCCACTTGTGCCTATTACATAGAATCTGTTGGGCTTTAACAAAGGAACCAGTCAACCGCTAGGGATCCTTCCTCGGTTACCTATTACTTTGCTAGGGAAACCATTTATCTGAACGTGAGGGTAGTCCCAGGCCCTTTAGATTACAATTTAATTCTTGGGCGTGACTATGTTTATAACATGGGGGCTATTGTTTCAACACTCTTTTGAGTGATTTGTTTTCCACATGAAGGCAAAATTGTCACCGTTGACTGGCTTTCATTTCCTGGTCCAAATATAGCTCCTAGTCAACCATCATCCCTAAATAGTCCATTTATACCAATGGTATCATCCCTACCATAGGTTAATTATGTGACAACCTGTTCCAAACCTACATTAATTGAAGATCAATTCAGTGATGCTGTACATCATGTATTGGGAGCATTGGAACCAGATCTCTCCTTCATGAGTTGTGATAGGGAATACAAAGAGAATTCCTAGTCTTGTGTCAAGCTCATTAAAAAATGAAACAAGGGTGTCCGAGGATAGTTCATTGTCTTGTGTCAACCTCGTTAAAAAATGAAACCAAGGGTCTCCGAGGATAGTTCATTATCTTGTGTCAACCTTGTTTAAAAAAGAAACAAGGAGTCCAAGGATAGTTAGTTGTCTTGTGTCAACCTCATTAAAAAATGAAACAAAGGTCTATGAGGATAGTTCTTTTACTATGTCAACCTCGTTAAAAAAAAAATGAAATAGGCCAATGAGCATAGTTCTTTGTCTTGTGTTAAGCTCGTTAAAAAATGAAACAATGAATCTGACCATATTTCCTTGTCTTCTGTCAAGCTCATTTAAAAATGAAACAAGGACCTCTGGAGAAAAGTTCCAAGTCAAGTATTTGATTAGATCTCGTAAAATCCTAGTCGAGCCTTTCACTTGATCTCATAAAAGAATCTTCATTCCACCGACCTGATAGCCATGAGTAGTCTACTTAGGTGAATGTAATGAACCTTGGGGGGCATGCACCTAGTGGTAAAGTTAAATTTCCCTGTAGGTTATGTGAAGGGAATCACCCCATTCACATTTGTCTATCTGGATGAAGCCAAATAGGTGTTGGACAACTGTCCTATGTCACCACAACGACTTCCATTTGGTTATAGGAGACTCTACCTTTCATCATGCTAGGGGCATGTAAACCAATTTTCAAGCATAGTTTTTTCAATTCAAGCTTGTGTAAAAATGAAACTGAATCTAAGCATAGTTTTCCATTTCAAGCTTGTGTAAAAATGAAACTGAATCCAAGCATGGTTCCCTATGGTTCAAGCTTGTCTAGAAATGAACCCATTTTCAATTTTTAAACCCTTGTGATTGCCATTCTATCAGCCTTTTCTATCATATGAGCCTTGGTTGTTTTCATCCCATCGCCACCATCTCTTTGGCCGATCATACGCTTTCACTTGGTTGTTTTACCCTTTTTTGAGGAATAGTTGCAATGAGTGGTCTTATTAGCCGGCCTCTTCACATAAATCAACATGTTTTGAGAAGTTCCAACATCACCGGAACCAGTTGCTATCCTAGACACCACTCATTCCTCAAAAAGGAGTCTTCTTTAAACTCTTTTCAGACTGTCTAAATAAGAAAATATTGTCGAGCGTTTGTCGTCTCTGGCTTGTTAAAGTATTGAAAACATCATCTCTCTTGTATTATTTTATCCTTTTTTCGGACCTAAGGGATAAGTTTTTACAAAAAATAACTTATGGAGTTTTCTTTTCGTCCATTTTTTCAAACTCTCTAAACATGAAAAGGACCGAGTTATCCTTGTCGTTAAACTTGTTAAAATAATAGCGACAAACTTGTCAATCTAGACGAGACTGAGTTTCACTGTTTCTAGACTCGTTAAAATATCATATAGCGACAGGTTTTCCTGAAGGGTGAATTATAGAATAAGGATATGTTATCCTCCTCAAGCTTGAAAAAAATAAAGAGGTACTGGTCAGCAATGACTGGGGAAAAAGGCGAAATTTTTTTAAGAGTTCATGGTAGCAAGTCGATCTTGAACATGACACTTTCACTTCATCTCCATGACTGAGTTGGGTTGGGTTATTCCGTTCACCGGTCATCATACCGTTGGTCTTTCATACCATCCATATTTTGGGGTTAATGCTATCAATTCATCTCAGTGTCGCCGACATGTTCAGGAGAAGTCATCCAGTTGAGAAGTCATCCAGTTAAATGTCCCATACATTGCAATACCTCCAACCTTCATTTTTTCATGACCGCCATTCCTGAACCTTGTGTCGTCAGTTCATTTTCACCTCCAAAAATCATTTGCTTCGTTTCGTGTCGTAGATGTGGGATACATCAAGGCTTTCCTATGACGAGTCACTTCTTGTCGACATCAACTCATTATCCAAGAATTTGACTTAGAAACAACCCTTTTAGTGCTTTGAAGCTTGCATACATCAATGGCAAGTTTTTCACTTCCAGCGATAGGTTGACATCAATGGCCTTCGACCGAAAGATTTTGCATGGTGTTCAACATTGGATCATGTATTCACACCATGTGAGTTGTACTATAGTACCTTGATGATCATTATCATTATCGGTGATTCCTCTCGCATCTGTAATCAGCTCACATCATTGGCTGGTAATTAGGCGATGTCTTTCCGTGTTCAACTTCAGAACATCTCTTCACATGGATTGACTTGTACACCGAGCGAAGATTGAACGAGTTTGAAGACCCCGGATCTAGTTTCATCCATCCAGGCTGCGATATATTCAGGGATATAAAAACATCAAATGTAAAAAGGCTCTACACAAATGGTCATCTTAATCATGGATTGCGATTCTGTATCTGTAGAATCACAAGTCTGTATCTGTAGATGACTATCTGATCTATGTACACGAAGTGAAATTTATAAAGTTGAGCATGGGAGTGCCTCCCTCAGCTAGTTCATGAAAAATAATATATTATCATGTATTTTATTGTAACTTATGTAGATCACCTTCCAGTTCGAAACTTCGGATCCTCATGATAAAGCATTTCACCCGACATGAATTTTTACGACCTCATGATTTAGGGGGCAACTGTTATAGACATATTTGGACACATCAACCCCAAACTTATATTTCGATGTATTAGGGATCGTCAACCCCTAAAATATTTGTTTCATACCCTAAAGGAACATAGTCATCTGAATACATCATTCCCCAAAAGTTCCATCTGAGAAACCATCCAGAAATTGCCTAAATTGAGCCATACTGACTGCTCCATTGGGAAAGTGCGATGCATACTGAATGGTACACTGCTAGGGTGCATTGCATATTGTTTAGGCATTCTCTTGGGTGTGATGGAAAGGATGGACAAATTTCTGGGACAGTTTGTTAGTTGGTTGCTCATGGAATCTTCTAGAAACTTCCCCTGTGCCACTTGCCTCTCTGAATTTGCCCAAGGATGAACAAGGGAACTAGGAAATCATCTCCAATCCCTTCTCTTGTGGAACCAATTGTAACAATTGGAATGACACTAATCAAACCCCATGGATGACTCACGCCCTTGCAAACATCTATAAAAGGATCTCCCATCTAAGAGATTAGAAGGCTGGAATTTTGTGAATTGCAAGTAGGTGCTGATAGTTTGTCATTGAGGAAAGAGCATTATATTCTTGTTTGTGTGATCTTGCTATTTCATAAGGTGAAGAAGGGTTGAAGCTGGGAGGATGGCTCTGGATCATACAATTGGGTTGTAATTCTCCTTTCTATTAATAAAGCTCTTCAAGTTTTCTCCCATATGATTGTGTAATTGTGAATGCTATCTTTTGTTCATTATATATCTGATTCTGTAATGTTTATGTTGTAATATATCACGATGCTTTGACAGTTATTTTTTGTTGTACTTGTGCAGGTACTCTCCAAGTGTGTTAAGTATGGGGAGGAGTTGCAGGATCTACCAAAGGAGAGAGAGATCAAGTAAGGGATTAAGCGGAAGTTCCAGGTTGGTTCCACTATCTTTCTCTTATCTGTTACACATAAGAAAAATCACTGAATTGCTTTAAACTATTATTTCTAGGGTAGCTGCCAAACCTAAAGGGTTAGTCATTTGACAAGACGCTAATTTTCCCATAAACACCCCTGCATAGGGTCTAAGGTGCAGCGCCTTGGGAATTTTTTTTTTTCGGATCCTATATTACATATGGTTTTGTGCATGGATTTCACATATGGTTTTGGGCGCGATGGTTTTCAGTCCATGGTATTATGTAGATCTAGTAAAGGGAACTACAGTTATGTTCTAATTCAGGGTAAATGGATTAAGTTTTATGGATGCTTTAGCATGTATATATATGTATTGTAACATTGAAAGGAACATAACGAAAAATAATTCTCGAAGTCCTAGTTTTGGGATCCAGGGGAAAATCTCTGTGTATATTTGTTTTATGTGTTATGCTCTCGCTATTGTTTATTTTATGTTATTAGAATTCGTATGAATGTAATTTATTACTACTCTTGTGTTGTTCCTTTGCCATCAATGACAACAATGCCAACACAACTAATATTTACCCTGGAGAGCTTGTAAAAGCGGGTAAATGTGGGATGGGATCATTACATGCTAGTATCATAGTAGGTTCACAACACTGGACCTCTGGGTAAAAGAAAACCGTTATACATGTTTATATATTTGACGTGCATGCCCTGTCATTGTGGTTTCATGCATTGTAGATATATTCATTCTAATTATTGTTATTTCAATTGCATGCATGATAGTAATATCTTGATATTATTATATATCGTGATAATCTGGACTAATTTTTGTAGATGTGACAACTCTCCCCCTCGCTCCCTCTGAGATACACTGAGGTATGATTTTGAATATGTGTTCTATTTGTTTTACCTAACATGGTATGTTTGAAGGAAATAGAAGGCCAAAGATGAAGAGAAAAATGGTGGATTACAGTTCACATGAATCCCTGTACAGGCCTGATGTGAAATTAGTGGAATGGGAAAAGTCAATTGAGCAGAAAGGAGGAGTATTCTTTTGATATAGCATATACAAAGAGCATGATGGTAGATATTAGAAGTTGCAAGGAAGATAATAACATGTTGATTGAGGCAATAAAAAGACTTGCAAGGGCTTAAGAAAAGCAAGCAGAATTTAATGTAATGATTCTTTAAAGCCTTTTAGACTTACAAAAGAAGGGAAAACTAGGGACCAGTCATGGAGATAGGCAGGAGGAGAAGACTAATGGGGCACATGGTAGTAGGCCTCAGACAAGACACAGAATGGAGAAAGATGATACAGCCAAAGGTGATAAATCTTTAGATACACCTAAGAGAAGGGGTAGTACTTATGGATTCTATTCTAGCTCTTGTTCCAGGAGACATCATCACAATCACTGTTAGCATCTTTTTAGGACGAGTGAGAAGAAATGTTTGCCATAAAAGTTCAAGAGAACCAATCCCTGTACTTTTGATGGAGAAATGAAGAAATAAAAATATGCAAAAGAATGACTGCCTAGGATGAAGATGTTTTTCAGATTTCATGATTATTCAAAGAACATGAAATCCATGATAACTACCTTCTGTCATAAGGGAAAAGAATATATATAGTGGGAGGATGTAAAGCATGTTAGAGGAATTAGTGAAGAGGAGATGATTTAGGATGAGTTTGAAAGACTCTTTAAGAATAAGTATATGTTTGAAATATATTATGATGAAAGGTCCAAGGAATTTTATGAGTTGAGGGTGGGTTCTATGACAAATGATGAGTACACTTGCTGATTTATGGAGTTGTTGAGGTATGTGCCTTAACTCAAGGGCAAGAAAGAAAATATTCAAAGGTTCATTAGTGGGTTGTTATTAGCATTCAAAGATAGGATTGAGTTTGATGAACCTTGGTCATTGGAGGAAGCCATCAGAAAGTTGAAGCATTGTTATGAGTAGTCAAAGCGAAATCTTAGTTTAAGAGTGACTAGAAAGGTAATGAAAATACTAAAGGAAATTTTCTTAAGAAGTGAGGAAGACCTCAAGATACAAGTGACAAGGAAAATGTGGCACCTTACAAGAAGTTCAATATAGTTGAGAGAGGACATAGGTCTCAGCCTGAGGAGCAGCAAAATAAATTCAATGGAAGAAAACCTTTGAGATATTGGACCTATGGTGGAGACCATCATTGGAGGGATTTTCCATCGTAACAAGGTGGAATGCATCATATTTACAATGTTGAGGAGGCATAGACAGTTTGAGATGTTGGTCAGAGTATTCCTAAGATTTATGTAGCAGCGGATAACAGGAAGGTAGATCACCAAACATCCATTATTGAGATGGAATGTAAGCTTTGTGATCAATTTTTCGTATTTTGATTGATCTTGGATCAAATTATAGCTATATCAATCCTGACCTGGTGGATAAGTGTTTCTTGAATAAATAAGTGCATGCAGAATATTGGTTGGTGTAGTTGGCTATAGGGACCAAGAGAAGAGTTCATCATTAGGTTAGATCTTATGAATTTGTGCTTAATGGTATTCCTACATCAACACATCTAAATGTGCTTCCTTTGGGTTTATATAGTATACTTTTGGGCATGGACTGGATGTTCATTCAAAAGACTAAAGTGGATTGTTATGACAAGGATATTGAGTTTTTGGATGATCATGGAGAAAAGGGAACCTTGCAGGGAAATAATAAGCCTACATTAGTGAGAATCTTCACAACTATGCAAGAAAATCATAGCCACAGGAAAGGATGTTTATTGCTTGCATTGCATGTTTCCAGTGATAAAGGGAAAGGAGATGAGGATGATGAAGTCCTGAGGAAGTATACCATATTATAACATTTTCAAGATGTGCTTCCTATGAATATTCCAGAGCTACAACATCATAGGGAAGTGGATTTATCTATTTAGTTGGTACCAGGAGTAGCACCAATATCTAAGGCACCTTACAAGATGAGCAATTTGGAGTTGCTGGAATTGAAGGTGAAACTTAAAGAGATGCTTGATAAGAGATACAGAAGGCCATGTTTTTTTCCTTGGGGTGCACCAGTGTTGTTTGTAAGGAAGAAGGATGGTACTCTTATATTTTGCATTGATTACACGCAATTGAACAAGGTGATTATCAAGAATAGGTATCCATTGTCACAAATTTATGACTTGTTTGATCAGCTGAAGGGAGTAGTGGTATTATCAAAGATTGATTTGAGATCATGATATCATCAGGTGTTCGTAAAAAATAATACATCTACAAGACTACATTTCGAATGAGGTATGGGAACTATAAGTTTGTGGTGGTTCCTTTTGGTCTTACTAATGTTCCATCCACCTTCATGTGTTTGATGAATAATGTGTTGCACCCTTACCTAGATAAGTTTGTGATAGCCTTTGTTGATGATATATTGGTATATTCAAATAATGAGGAAGAGCATGCAGAGCACTTGGAAGTAGTGTTGAGATTGTTGAGAGAGCATCATTTGTATGCCAATCTCTGCAAGTGAAACTTATTTTAGTCTCAAATTCATTACTTGGGACATGTTGTTTCCAAGGAAGGGATAACAGTGGATCTAGAATATATTAAGGCTATCATCGAGTGGAAAACTCCTAGGAATGTGGATGAGGTCATATCATTCATGGGACTAATAGGTTATTACAAGAGGTTCATCGGGAACTTTGTTAGGCCTAGGAATTGTTGTATTCAATGCATCTTTTTACTTATATGAGCCATGCTTATTCCCTTGTTTTACCGACTTATGAAATTCAATCTTGTATTTATACATTATTTTGATGCAATAATGAAGATTTGCAGTTGGTTTGTATTTTATCTAATAATATCTTCATTATATTCATTTTTTAGGACTAATGTTCATTAAAATGTTAGTAATGTAGATTATTCAATCCCTTCATTATGCATAAGAGATCCTGCATTAGAGGAATGGACACATAGGTTACTTTGATCATTGAAATGTACCTCGTAGGCTCTTGATTACACTTTTCAAAGCTAATTTTGAATATTTTGTCAAGGTCAAATGCAATTCCCTTCACTGATGGTGATTTACTGAGTGTGGTTCATTTCTTGAACTAGTAAGGCGGTTCCTACAATAACTTGGGCGTTTAATATCTCATAACACTTTTGGGGAGAACCAAAGATGTATTTTGTCCAAAAATGATGTTTTAAAACCTCCAAATGAGTTAGAATGCACCCAGTTTGTACAGATCCATTTTCATAAAATAATTAATAATTCAACCCTAAATTCGTATAGGTTTTAAACTTCCAACTTTGTGCTCGATTGTTATCAAGAAAACTAGTGTCCATTCAGAGCTGCTAGTCCGACTAAGATGGGTAGCTATCTTAGAAACAAACACTAAAGTTACTTTTGTTTTCCTTGATGAGAGATAGATGAGAGAGAAGAAGAGAGTACCAACCTCAGTCTTTCGCTTGGCTCCTTGCTTTTTTCCTCCCCCCTTTGACAGAGCTTCGCCACTCTTTCCTCACTTCTCCCACTTCACAGAACACCTACAGAATCAAAGCAGCATAATACCATCAAAGCATAGAGATCTATAACAATAAACAATATAGGATCAGTTGTATATTAACCATACAAATGCATACACCAATACAAGATTTAGAAATATACAATAATATGGAGGAAAACTCAAATGGCTTTATTGATAGAAGTAGTAGAAGAGAGGATTACAACCAAGATGTCTGATCCAGTGCCATCCTCCCTGCATGAAAGCCCTCTTCACCTCATGTAAAGCTAGATCACCCAACAAGACAATGTTTCACAGAGAAACCAACAACACTTCCTTACAAAAAACAAAATTCCAACCTATGGATCTTTAGGATGAGGGATCCATATATAGATATTTGCAGGTGGGTGAGTTAGCTTCTAGGATTTTGATTAGTGTCATTTCACTGATAGTTCTTGGTTCCACTTGGAGATTTCATGATCTCTTACTCATCCCTAGGCAAATTAAGAGAGGCAAGTGTCAAATGAGCAGTTTCTAGAAGATTCTCTCGGTTTCCACCTAGCAAACTGCCTCTGCCATTTGTCTGCCCTTGCTCATCGCACCCTACAGAAGGGATTTTTAATATGCATCACACCCTTTGTGTGTAACAGGTGATATGCATCGCATCCTCAGCATGGAGCAGTCTATATGGTCCAGTTTTGACCAGTTCTGAGTAGTTTTTCAGGGAGAACTTCTAGGAAATGATGTTATCAGCTGACCTTATTTATTTAGGGTATGGTATCAATGGCTTTGCTCTCGTAAAAAACTTATCACTTGGGAAATTTTTACGGAAGAATTGATAGCACATTATGAGGATACAAAAAGCAACACTTTTTTTAGCCAATTGATAAGTCTCAAACAAAAGGGTTCAATAATGGAGCACATTGAGGAGTTCCAAAAATTGAACATAAGGGTAAAAGATATTCCAGAGGCGCATAGGATTGATGTGTTCATAGGGTATTTAAAGGATAATATGCAACATGATGTTCGCCTTTGGGAACCTGATTCATTAGAGAAGGCATTCAAGTTAGCAAGAAAAATGGAAAGCAAAATTATGGCAACCAGGAAACATACCACTCACATCTATAAAGACGGAAGTGGTGGTTCCGCTAGTCTTTCACAACCTATAAGGTTGACACCACAACAATTGGAGGAAAAAAGAGCAAAAGGGCTTTGTTACAGTTGTGATAGAAAATACACTAAAGGTCATAAGTGTGCTGAGAAGAAATTATTCTATATAGATTGTGAAGAGGAAGAAGAAAAAAAGAAAGAAAGGTCAAAAGAAGAGGGTATACTCTAGGAACAAAGCCTAGATGAAGAACAAATGAAGTTGACCATATCTTGTAATGCATTGGCGGGAATTACCACTCCTCAAACCATCAAGATAGAAGGACAAATCAAGAAGAAAAAGGTAATAATGTTGATTGATTTAGGAAGTACTCACAATTTTATTCATTGTAAGGTAGCAAAAGAATTGAATTGCTTCTTATATCCAGCACCATAGTGTCAAGTGATGGTTGCAAATGGAGGAACAATAAATAGCTCTGGAAAGTGCCATAATATCAAGCTATCCATGGGATAATATGTATTGACTAGCCCAATGCTTTCCATTCCAATGGGAGGTGCTGATGTTGTATTAGGAGTCCAATGGCTACAATCCTTGGGTACAATAGCTTTTAATTTTCAAGAACTTTCATGAAATTTTCTATGAAGGAAAGGAAGTTGTATTAAGGGGTATTGCAGGGAAACCGGGAAAGATAATCAGCTCTAATGGTATGACAAAGCTTAAAAAAGGAACAAAGAGGTGTAATTGCACAATTATGTTCACTAGATGTTTCCACATCAAAATCATCTATTTCTCCAGATCTCTAAAAATTCTTGGACAATCATTCCAAGGTATTTGAGACTCCCAAAGGTCTCCACCTATTCGTGATCATGATCATGCTATTCATCTTATTCCAGGAAGTGTTCCTCCAAACATCAGGCCGTACAAATTTCCCTATGCCCAAAAGAGTGAAATTGAACGTATGGTTGCAGAAATGCTAGAGTCTGGTATAATTCAACTTGGTCAAAGTTCTTTCTCTGCTCCAGCAGTATTGGTGCATAAGAAGGATGGAGCATGGCGCATGTGTCCGGATTATAGGGAGCTCAACAAGCTCACTATTAAAGATAAATTTCCCATTCTTGTCATTGATGAATTATTGGGTGAATTGCATGGATCAATTTACTTCACCAAGTTGGATCTTCGTTCAGCATATCATCAAATGAGAATGAAGACTAAAGACATTATGAAAATAGCATTTATAACTCATGAGGGTCATTATGAATTTTTGGTCATGCCTTTTGGCCTTACCAATGCACCTTCTACATTTCAAGGTTTGATGAATTCCATTTTCAAACCCTTCTTAGAAAATTTGTGTTAGTATTTTTATATACTAATCTACAACAAGTCTTGGAAGGATGATGTTGAACATGTTGACAAGGTGCTACAACTATTGGAGGAGAAAACAATTATATGCAAAAAGATCCAAATGTTTCTTTGGAGTACAAGAGGTGGAATATCTGGGTCATATTGTATCTCATGAAGGATTTAAGGTAGACCCTAGCAAAATTAAAGCCATTAAGGAATGGAGAATCCCCACATCCATGAAGCATTTGCGAGGATTTCTCGGGTTGACAGGGTATTATCGCAAGTTTGTTAAGGATTATGGGAGAATAGCAGCACCTATAATAACACTATTGAAGAAA
>APFE030663651.1:7345-56611 GCA_000404065.3 Pinus taeda
TAAAATAATATTAAATTATATTACTTCATTGATAAAAAGAAAGAAAACAAAAGATGGTATATTAGTTAAAGTGAGATAATCAGTTGGGTCTAAATCCAATCACATGTGAATGAGTTATTGGTAAATTCTTTCTTCCAATGAGTTATGCTTTCAGCCGAGTGAGCACATGTAAACCTGCAATAGAAGTCCTCGCTACATGTGGAAAATACCAAGCGATGTCACGGAAAAATCTCAAATCTTGGACGAACTTTCCACTTAAGGTGATATATGAGAAAACTATTTGATTCATTCATATCTTTTTCTTATTTCGACGATTTTTGCGAATTTTTGTTATCATCGAAATCATCATTTGAATTTCAGCGTTGAATGACAGCAGACATGAAAATGATAAGATGGCCATTTATCGAATAATTTCCAAATTTGTGAATCTATTTCCACCCTAATTCAAACACTCTACTCTAGCAATCAAATCTTTTGAAAATCTTTTAATCTGTCAAAACATTTACTATCCTAACAAAATTGTGACGGTTGTACACGCTGTCGGAGTACCATAACTGTCGGCGAGAATCGAGATGGAGATTTCACGTTTTCAGTTGCTTGAAGGTATAATCTTCTAAGCAAGCTGTCACATCAATGAAATTATTTGGAATGAAAGAGAGCAGCGTCGATGATACTCTATGAGAGTTGAAATTTGTTCATGGAGCTGGAAAAAGATGTAAAATGACAACGACAAGCTGCCGGGTAAATGGAAAGCGTTTCCACAGGTAAAGTGGATTGTTTTCCCTCTTAACCGTGTCAGCTATTTCAAAAGGATGTCGTTTCGGGATTGTATGAAACACTATTCTTTGTAATACTTACTGTAATCCCATGGTTCCCACCCTCTATTCTTCGAATAGAATTTAAATTTAATTACTTAAAGGTGTAATTTGGTCACTCCTGCTCATTAGATCCAGGGCATTTCAAATTTTCCCATGTTCATTATTGATAAACTCCACACTTATCTTTTATTATTTACCTTGAAGAGTTCTTGGATCACCTATTATCTTGCATTATTTAACTGGAAGAGTTCTGGCAAAATAGGAGTTTTTTTTTCCAGAGGCGAATATAAGAGCTTAACATGGAGTTATGACATTACATTTTGAACTACTGTTACACCCAAACCAATTATATTAAATAGTTTTAAGATCTCTGCACATGGATTAAATTTTATTAACTTGTCCATTAAAATATTATAAATAATCAAAATATAAATTATAATACATTATAAATAATGCATAATTTTATTCGCATCATGATTGATTTGCTGTTGATATTACAATTAAGTATATCTTTCAATGTTTTATGCTCATGTAATATTTCAAAGGAAAATATATAACAAAAAAATATTTGATTTAGTTATAAATTATAAAATATTTTGAGGTAGATAAATTTATATCAAATTTATATAAAAATAAAATAACTCAAAATAAGTTTAGGGTTTTACTCGGATTTAATAGCTATGTTAGAAATGATAAAATATTGTATAAATTAATTTAAATTCATGATTTTTTTTGTCAACTAGCTGAATCGCCAACAAATAATTCAAAATAAGACTAGGAGTTTTACTCGTTGGATTTAATAGCTATGTTAGAAATGGTAAAATATTGTATAAATTAATTTAAATTCATGATTTTTTTTTTACTAGGGAATGGCGGTGGTATGGTATTTGGGTTAATTGCTACTACTATAACATGGGGAGGAATGGCCTAGCTCGTAAGAACCACCCTGGGGTAAGACGAGACTCAAACTCTTGACTTGCACAACTAGTAAGACGAGACTCAACTATGTTATAGGAATGGCCTAGCTCGCAAGAACCGCCCTGGGGTAAGACAAGACTCGAACTCTTGACTTGCACAACTAGTAAGACGAGACTCAATTTTTGACCTGCACAACTGCATGGACGACTTAATAGATCGAGCCCAAACCTCTCCGGATCAAATTCATGATTTATCATTTTGGAATGTATATTGATTTGAATTCATCAGTTATTAATATGCAATCTAATTAATACTTAAGAAAAGAGTATATACTAAATTCTAAAGTAATAAATTCAAATTATTCAAAATAAAAAATAATAAAAGTGATGAGTCAAGATCATAAGGTGATGACAAAAGTTTTACCATGTACTAAAATATGAAGATTGAATAGTAAGTTGGAATTATTTAAACTCAAAAGTAATAAAAAGTGATGAGTTAAAAACTAGTATGAGGTTCTTACTATAGTTAATGCTAAAGCTAAAAAATCAATGGCACATACAAGTTGGTGTATAGAGACATTTTTCAAGTACATAGAACACTTGATGTGCCTTGGTACATAAAGGCTTTGGTCCACATTTGGAGGAATATAGAGGTCTTGATGCTACTCATTAAATTCTAATTCCAAACCCTCATACATGATAGAATCCAATGGAAACTTACAATCTTTTAATAGTAAAATCTTACCTTCTACATATTAAATTCAATGAGGTTGAAACCATTCTCAAACATCCTAAAACAATTAATAACAATTAATATTTAATAATTTTATATTACCATTAATTACATAACATTAGAATAATTAATGGTTAATAATTTAGTATCACCCTTAACTATATAAGATTAATAGGTTCTTTTGTGGAATACTATAGCTTTAGTAAGGAACTTGGGATGAATATTAGAATTTTCAATTTATGGATTATTGTTTATTTAGGGTAACCAAGAAACACCCAGAAACACAAATTTTCTCCCCTCAAATATTTTCTGCTCACTAGGAAATGGTTTTCGTCTATTTCCTCAAAAATACTTATGGAAGGAGTTTCCCTACATACATCTTAGGTAAATATTTTAGTATAAACTATATATATTAATATAAAACAAACAAAATTAAAATATTTCAATATCACTTATTTACTTATTAAAAAAACTAATAATGATTAAATATTATTCCCAACAGTGACGCGTCTCAATAGCTTATAGAGATCCAATCATTCTTGGAATTTGACTGCACCTTTACTAATGGAATTTATCATTTTAGATTCTTATATTTCCTTGTCGTAAAACGTAGAATCTCCGTCACCGGTCATATTCAAAATTCAGCCACGGGAAATGTTAGGGTTCATTCTAAATGAGATATGAAGCACAACCATCAAAGCAGCTAACGATCTATTCATTAGGAGTAAATACGACCTATTTCTTGATTTTAAACACCAAATACGTTGACGGGCTTGCCGGTCATGATAGATGCAATGATTTGAGAAAATAAATGACATTTGAGAAATGTGGAGCACGGCCAGAACAAAATGGTAGTCGAAATATGTTTTTTTACGGTTTTTTTAAGAGTAGTTTAATTTTGTTTTGAAAAATAATAATTTATTTGATAAAAATTTAACAGAAATTTTGAGAAATCTATTATAAGGGTTAAATTTTAGAATTTTGGGTGTTTTATAGATTTTTTTATGATGTTAATCTATTTTTCACTAAAAAACAATAAATTTAAACATTGCTATCATTATTTAGAAGTGAAAAAAATAATAATCTCATTTAAATAAAAAAATGACTGCTCAATTGGAACCTCTATAAGCCATTCTTTTTTGGTTATATGTGGATTTTGTATGAAACCATAATTTTTTGAAATAATAAATTTCACGTGTGTAATCTGCACAATATTAAGAATTCTAAAAATAACTATTGCCATAAATTTTATTATGCTTAGAAAATAGATTTCATTTTAGAAAGGGAAATTCACAACGCCACCAACTTTTGAGAAATGTTTTTTAACGGTGGAAAATGACTATTAAAAATCCTAACCAGCACAAACGCAGGGACATAAACACTAGACTATTTTTCCTTCAAATTCCGAACGCTGGAGCCAGTGAATCCATTGTCTTACATGTGAATTAGAGTGAGAAGTACAATAGTGGGCGGCCAGGTGGAACTCTAAAATTTTCAGACGAACAGTTGTAAAATTTTGAAAGTGGATAAAATCAGACGCCCAATCAATCAATGAAGTTTCCTGAAAGTCAGAGTGAATGAAAGTAACATCGGTCATGCATTTATAACAGTCCAATTGAATATCAACGGAAAGTGGCACCCAAGTTGATTAAAATGGAAGTGACAAAAAGTATCAAGGTATTTATAAAATTAAAAATAATTACTTCGCTCTCTCAATAGGGTTGATGAGTAAATTCGGTTTAGAGAATGTTTTAAAATTATTTGTGCTAGTTACTTCGCTCTCTCGATAAGATTGATGACTAAATTCTGGTTCAGAGAATGTTTTAAATTTTTTTGTGTTTTGTTAAGGGGTTGGTTTTGTAAAAAAGATATTGTTTTACGAGAAAATAGGTTAAAGTACCAATATTTGGTAAGAGTAACAGTCTGCTTCTTACAGATCAGCAAAGTAATATAAGCAGTGCCATTTTCTTTTAGTAATAATGATAACAATGATAATAAACCCACATTAAGTAATAGTAGCCAATACTAATAATCCCTATGAATTTAATAACTAAATTATAATAAAAAAATTTATCATGAAAAAAAGTTATTAATAAGTTATAATAGATTTTTTTAATATTGAGTCCAGATATTTATTAGACAGGTTACTATAATCTAATTTGTCCATCATCAAAATTGAAATTTTGCTATCTCTTTATAAAAATTTGCAATTAAAAAAATTAAATATTCTTAACTTCATGTTAAATTTGTATTTAAAATAAATCTAAAAAGTTAAATTTGTATTTAAAATAAATCTAAATTGAATCATATTCTAACCCAGTACAAGTAAACCTTCTGAGAAAAATCTCCGATGTGACCGAAACAAACTCAAATCATGGCCGAATTTTCCACTGAAGGTGATATATGAGAAATCTATTTGATAAAGAGGCAGTCATATCTTTTACTTATTTGGTCGAAAGCTTTATATGGCTTTGTCAATGAGGTGGCTGGATATCCATTCCCTCACAAGTCCAGAACAGAAAAATTGTCGGCGAGAGTCGAGACGAAGCTTTCACGTGTTCAGATGCGTGATGGTATAATCTTCTAAATTTAATAACATGTCCCATCGATGAAGTTATTTAGCGTTGCAAGTTGTTCATGGAGGTAGGAAAAGAAATAAAATGCTAACGACAAGCTGTGGGGGCCAAATGGCAAAGCCTTTTCATAGGTAGATCATGATTTTTTGAATTTTTTTTTCACTTCAAAACGATTAGTTAATTCATAAAACCTCCTCAACTCACAAGCTCATCAAAAAGAAAATAAGCACAAATCAATTTTTCCCCACTCATCATGATAGTTCATAAATTCCGAATCACATATAAGAATAAATTAGCATATCAGATCTTCTAAAAGTAATTGTTGACTAATCCTTCAACCTCTGATCTGGATTGATCTTATTGAAGGAGTGATTATATTCAGGGCATTTAAATTTTTCCCCTGTTCGTTATATATAGACCGTGTTCGCTTACTATATTGTGTTTGAATTATTGAACTTGAGCTCTAACCTTTAATGCCTTCGTAATTCTCGCGGATCGTTCTTTTTTTCAATTCGTAAAAGTGTCGGCAATTAGGGTTTCCTATCATTTAGGGTAACCTTATGCTAATATCCAGGTGCATTCCACGTGGCCAAGCAAAGCATACTTTGTATTGGGAAGTTTTAAATCAACAATGTTTTAAATATTTTAACAATAAATTTCATTAGTTAATAATAATATATTTTAAATAAAATATTTCATATTAATTATTTATATTTTTTAAAATTTTCGATTTCATCATTTATATTTACATTAAATAACTTTTACTACTAATTTATTTTTTTAAATAATTTTTTAAATTAGTTATAAACAATATTATTTATCAATTTTTAAAAATTATTTATTTTATTTAAACAAGATTAATAGTTATAATGTACTATAGTTCCGTCTTTACCGCTACTCTCATTAATCAAAGTAAAATTTTGCATTTTATTTTTTATCAACTTTTTCTCCACAATAAATTTCCACACAACCCACATATAAGATTAAATTATCATTATTGTTTATTAATCAATAATGTAAAATTATAATATTAAAGTAATAATGTAAAATTAAGACATTAAAGTAATTATTACAATTTATTATATAGATGCATTAACCTCGGTTAGAGTTGGACACTTGCAGCGTGGAGACCAAGCATTACGAATGTGTGGAGCTTTGTTATTGCTCTTTAAACCTGACCGGTTTTTTTAATGTGATATTTGGTTAATGTGCTTTTAATTTTAATTATTTTATAATAAATTATTAATAAGTTACACTTCACACAATATTTTCTTTATTGTTATGTCATTAGCTGTTATAGGCACAATAGTTTTATTATTTTTATGGCATTCGCTATTATACACCATAGTAGTTCAGTATGATACCTCTTGTGTAAATTTTTCATGTACAGAAAGCTCCATACCTGCGAAGGTTCCTACACTCCTGAAGAGGAAAGCTCCACACACATTGTGAATTTTATCTTATAATATATTCACATCACTTGGACGATGAAGCACAATTAACCCCATTTCGAGAGCATAGTTGGTCTTTGTGCTTTTATTTTTTATGATGTTTAAAATGGTTACTCATTAGAAGCAACCTTGGGCTCAGCGCATTATGATTATGTTTTCAATCTATCTTCTTGTGATCTGTCAAATCTCCCTTTGCATTGGCATTCTGCATTAACCTGTGATTACGCATGTTCCAACCAACTCATTACATTAGTGTTCTAAGATATAGTGCATTACCATATGCTTCTGACTCGCCTCCTTCTGCCTGGCGCTGCACTTGCTGCTTTGGTTCAACCATCATGTGAAGGAAACAATTGATGAATTCACCTTGGAATCAATTCACCTTAGATTCCAACGAATCATATTATGAGTAATATAATTCACACTCATCAATATAAATGATGCATACACCGACGCTCCATATAAGAAGATATTTGGAGTGACAAATTTGATGATTAATAAAAATCTCATTCGGCAATAGAAACAATGCATACACGGGCACTACAGGATGGTCAATGACTTGTATGAAATAGTTCGATATTAATATAGGCATTCATGTACTCTCACTTGAAATCAATATTCTTGAATACAATTTTGTACATGTAATTACAGATAAAAATCACACTTTGAATTAAATGAAGGAGTTGCAGTTCACAGGTGTGTACGGCATTTGGAGATTGCACTCAAACAAAGAGGAGACTCACTCTCACGTTCATTCTACATTACATCAAATGAATATTACAATATTAAATACATCACTGAAAAATAGGTAGTTGTAAACAACCTCCTAAACTCTAGGAACTAATCCTAAACTACGGAGATACGTTACACCCATATAACCATTTTTCCATTATTTTTAACTCCCCCCTTAATGGAGAAAGGGTTATTTTGCACTCTTAACATCCCTCTAAATAACTCAAACTTTACTCACCCTAGAGGCTTAGTAAAGATATCAGCTAAATTATCACAAGTGTTGCAATACTCCACACATATTTCTTTTGACTATATCTTTTCTCGAACAAAATGAAACTGAGTATCAATGTGTTTAGTATTCTTATGGAAAACTGGATTGTATGCAAGCTTTATTGTGCTCTGGTTGTCAGTTTTGATGCTGGTTGCTTCTCTTTGTCCTTCGCCTGCATCGCTGAGCAATCTCCTCAACCAGATGGCTTTGCATGTAGCTGCACACAACGCCTGGTACTCGGCTTCACATGATGATAATGCTACAATGCTTTGCTTTTTGCTACTCCATGAAATAACCCTGGATCCAATACTAAATGCATATCCTGTGATGGATCTACGATCATCCAAGTTGCCTGCCCAATCTGAATCTGAATAACCTGCTAAAGTAACATCAGAAATGTCAGTGTATAAAAGACCATAATTACAAGTACCACTAAGGTACCTCAACACACATTTTGCTGCATTCCAGTGACTCTCAAGTGGTCTGGACATAAACTGGCTCAGCACACTAACAGAGTATGCCAGATCAAGCCTAGTTGTCGTGAGATAGATCAGACTTCTGACTAGCTGTCTATACAAAGTGGCATCCACCTGTTTTGTGCCATCGTCACTGCTTAGCTTGAGGTTCTGTTGCAATGGCATTGCTGCTGTTTTACACTTTTCCATTCGGAATCTTTCCAACAGGGTTCTGGCATACTTTCCTTGGGTTAGAAAAGTTTGACCAGAATCTTTCCACACCTCCAATCCTAGGCAGTAATGAAGATCACCAAGGTCTTTCATTTCAAATACCTGTGACATTTGCTGCTTGATTTCTTTGATCAAATTATTTGCATTCCCTGTTATTATCATGTCATCCACATATAAACAAATCAAAATGATTTGCCTCTATTTCTTTATCTTGGTATACAGGTTTGGGTCGTTGAGGCTCCTACGAAAACCATGCTGTATAAAAAATGAATCAATTTTCTCATACCATGACATGGGTGCTTGTTTCAAACCATAAAGTGCCTTATGCAATTTACACACTAAATGCTCCTGCCCCTTTTTCACAAAACCAGGAGGTTGTACTAAATATATATCTTCTTTTAATTCTCCAATCAGAAATGCAGATTTAACATCTAACTGGTGTAGCTTCCATTTATGTTTTGTTGCTAAATAGATTAGCATTCTAATTGTATTAAGTTTAGCTACAGGGGCAAAGGTGTCATCGAAATCTATGCCTTCTTGCTGTGAATAACCCTTTGCTACTAGTCTAGCTTTCTATTTTTCTACACTCCCATCTACATTTATCTTAGGTTTATACAGCCACTTACAACCTATAGGGGTTTTTCCTTCAGGTAACTCAACTAAATCCCAAGTATGATTTCTATATATTGATTCAATTTCCTCATGCATTGCAACCCTCCATTCATCTGATTTACTTTCTTCTTCATAATTTGAAGGTTCTACAATGTTTAAAATTTTGGACATTAAAGCATAGCCTTTCAATCTTTTAGGTAGTCTAGTCTTCCTACCTGATCTTCTAGGTAGATGACTTACCTCAACTCTATCTGTTTCAGCACTTTCCGAGCCCGCATCATCATTTATTACACTATCTGCTGCTACTTCTTCCTGTTTCTGCTCCTGCTCCTGCTCCTGTTCTTCTTCTTCTTCACTGTTCAGTTCTATCAGGAATGGAATGTGGCTGTCGCTGTTAGAGTCTTCCTTTCCATCTTCTGTTTTTTCATGAAAAACAACATCTTTGCTCACAAAAACTTTATGAGTCACAGGATTATATAACTTGTATGCCTTATACTCTGTGCCATATTCTACAAATATACATTTCAAGGCTTTTGGGTCTAACTTCTTTCTATCTGCTTTTGGTATATGAGCATAAGCTTTAGATCCAAATATTCTTAGATGACTAACTGTTTGTTTGAGTCCAAACAGTGCTTCAAAGGGGGTTTTGAAGCCTAGACATTTGGTGGGACTCCTATTCTTCAAATAAATAGCAGTATTAATGGCTTCTGCCCAAAGACCATTTGATATACCTTTACCTTGAAGCATACTTCTCGCGGACTCCACAAGGGTCTTGTTCTTGCAATCTGTTACTCCATTCTGCTGTGGAGTGTGTGGCACTGTGAATTGCTATATAATTCCATGCTGCTTGCAGAAGTTCATGAACTCACCTAACCTATATTCTCCCCCTTGATCCGAGCGGAGAATCTTTATCTTCTTTTCTGTTTGGTTTTCTATCATAGATTTGAATTCTTTAAAGTATCAGAAAGCTTGACTCTTTTTGCTTAAAAAATATACCCAAGAGAACCTAGTGCAATCATCTGTAAATAGTAGAAAGTAGTATGCACCTCTTAAAGAACTACTCTGCATAGGTCCACAAATATCTGTATGCACTAGTTCTAGGATGTCCCTTTCTTTTCTGTTAACATGCAAAGGGAATTCATCTCTATGCATCTTCCCTAATGCACATCCATCACATTCCAGTTTGATATTATGTAAAGCAGGAAGACCATCGACCATACCTTTCTTTTTGAGTAAGATGAGATCTTGTAAATTGAGATGTCCAAATCTCTGATGCCAGAGATTTTCAGCTGTTGATGTTGCTGCAACCATCGCTTGTCGTGGCATGCTCCTTGCATCCAGTCTGTACAAATTCCGCACGTGTACTCCTATTGAAACTGTCTCCAATCGGCTATCCTGAATGTCACATCCATTCTTGAAGAATTGCACCTGCATGTCCTGGTCCGTTATCATAGAGACAAAGATCAAATTCTTTTTAATTCCTGGAACATATAAAACATTTTTGAGATGTTTGATGTCGCCACTAGGTAGCTTTACAAGAATATTCCCACAACCTTTGATCTCATACCCACTGTCATCTCCTAAGTAAATTTTTGATCCACATGCAGACTCTTCAAGAAACTCAAAACAATCTTTCTTACCGGTCATATGCGAGGATGCACCAGAATCGACATACCATATATTATCCTCATCTCCTTTTGATGTTGAAAGTGCACAGTCGACTGTGAATAATCGAAGATCATGGCTGTGTGCATCCTCTTATCCAGCAAAACACCCCTGATGTTTCCTCTGTTTGCCTTTTCTTTCATTCGCCTGCCTCTTATAGCATTCTTTAATCTGGTGGCCAGGTTTCCCACAGTAAAAACATCTCTTAACATAATTATGAGTCATACCTCTGAATGGTCTCTTTTGAAAAGAGTTGGTCCCCTTCTGCTGCTGCTGTTGCGGTTGCTGGTGCTGATGTTGGTGTTGGTGCTTCTTTCCTCTGTACTGTCTCCTCTTCGCCACCAGAGCTAAGTCATTGCTCTAAGTTTTCAGATTCTGTCTTTGTTCCTCCTCCTAGAGCAGAATCGCTATCAGGTCATCAAACGAGGGGGCTTTCTCTCTCGCTGACAACCCTGAGATGAATGTCTCATATTCATCGGTCATTCTGTTGAGTGTAAGTGTAACTAGATCTGAATCTGATACCTTCTCTCCAATGGCTCCCAATTTGTCTCTCAGATCCTTGACTCTGGCCATGAATCCACCAACGCATTCATTCTCATCCATATTTAATGCAAACAATTTTCCCTTGAGTGCCAGAACACAATTTGTGTTCTGTGTCTCGTACAGATTCTTGATTGTGGTCCATATATCCGCGGCCGACTTCCAATCTCTGATATGGGGGATAATGTTGTCTTTGACAGACATCTTCAGTATGACTTTCGCCTTTATTTCTCTCTTATCCCAGTCCTGTTCTTGGGCTGGTGTTCTAGTTCTCTGCTCATTTCCCAAGACGATCAACCATGCATTCGCACTCTCTAGTAAAGTTTGCATTTTGAACTTCCAGTTAGAGAAGTTCGTACCATCGAGCTTGCCAGACTCGTGGAGGTATGATTCTATGTTGTTGTTCATTTTTGCCCAGTGAACACTCCAATCGGCCACCACTGGGCAAGTCCGATCTGCTACCACCAAACAGATCAGGAACTTCACTGTGCCACCACCGGGCAAGTCCGATCTGCTGCCACCGGACAGATCAGGGACTTCACTGTGCCACCACCGGGAAAAACCGATATGCTACCACCGAACAGATCAACAAGCAAGCTCCAACATGTCACCACTGGGCAAGGGCGATCTGCTTCCACTGAACAGATCAAGGAGCTACACTGCGCCACCATAGGGCAAAACACTGATCTACTTCCACCGAGCAGATCAGAGAGCTCTGATTTGCCACCACCAGGCAGGTCCAATCTGCTACCTCCGAGCTGATCAAGGATCCTCAATTCGCCACCACCGGGCAAATCAAATCTTCTACCACCGAGCAGAATCTCCACGTGCCACCACCGGGCAACTCCGATCTGCAAAAAAAAAAAATGCAGATTTCGAGAGAGAAATAGGTTGGCTTCGTGGCACTCTGAACAACTACAACTCTGCGCAAATTGCAAAAAATAAAAGTTCACGATGTCCACGAAAATTGGCACGCTTAACAGCCTCGGATCTGCTCCAATTCAGTCGCGTTTTCGCTGGTGCGCTAATCAGCCTCAAACCCACGCTAGTGGGCGTGTCTGTTCACTAAAAAATCGCGCCAATTCGCTTCTGCACTCAAACGTGCGCAAAAAGTCCGAGGCAACCCTTCCTTGCACTCAGATATGATCAGTCATCTGAGATCCATCTTCAGGTGTTATTGCAGTCCACCTCATATTCAACTGCCACTACATAAATGTAACTAATGATACATCCCTAAAAAAAAAAAATTGAGGCTATCTCTATCCTAAGCTCTGATACCAAGATAAAAATCACACTTTGAATTAAATGAAGGAGTTGCAGCTCACAGGTGTGTACGGCACCTAGGAGACTGCACTCAAACAAAGAGGAGACTCACTCTCACGTTCACTCTACATTACATCAAATGAATATTACAATATTAAATACATCACTGAAAATAGGTAGTTGTAAACAACCTCCTAAACTCTAGGAACTAATCCTAAACTAAGGAGATACGTTACACCCATATAACCATTTCTCCATTATTTTTAACTATCACCTTTTCAAATAAATATTGAGTTGATAAATATATGAGTGGATGCTTTGACCTGTAACGTACTTTGCCTTTTGTGTGTTTTGTTGAGTTGATAAATATATGGGTGGATGCTTTGATCTGTAACGTACTTTCCCTTTTGTGTGTTTTGTTTGCCATAGCCAAAAAAAACATGTATAATGTGGCAACCAGATTTTAGTTATAAGTGAAATCGCATTTCTATATATGTAATGGGGCAACCATATTTTATTGATAAGTGAAATCACATTTCTGTATTTCTTATGGTGGTGATCGGTGTTGAAATTCGCTCAGCAAAAACCGTGGATGCTTGTGATTACTTAAATGGTTTTTAGAAAAAAAGACTACCATTACGCAGCGAGGGTCAAAAGTTGCAAGGGCACTGGCGTGAACAATATAGTTGCTGCCTGGGTTACTAATGATGCTGTTTCAGCAGATGTTCCACTAAACTTCCACACAGAGTCAAGAGCGTAGTCAGTTAACGAGATGGTGCTTATAAACTTCCACACAGAGGCAAGATCATAGTCAGTTAACGAGGTGATTATAAAGGATAGTACCGTTGTCATTGATATGCGTTGTTGATTGTTTACACCAAGGTTTTTTGTGTCGAGATTCATTGTGTGGAAGTCTTGTGCGGAGGACCTTGGCCCAATGAACTTCTCCACAAAGGTAAGGGCATAGTCAACTTCCAATAGAACCTACTTTTGAACAATAAATTTTAGAACTGAAAATACGAGGTGGTGGTCCCTACAAAAGATAGTACTATTCAGCGATATGTGTTCTTGATTATTTATTTTAAATAATGTTTGATGATTATGTAATCATATTATTCAAATGAGTTAGATTACGAGTTTAAAAACTAAAGATACAAATGATTAATGAAAAGATTAACGGATAATAAAAAGGGTAGAATATATATTTAGTCTTTTTTGGGGTCATAGTTCAAATTTATTTTTAGTTTAGATGATTTACAATATGTTTGTATAATACCACATTGCTAGTATTGGTAAAATTGAAATTTATGTTTTATATTAATTTATGAGTAATTATTAAATTTTGAATGAATATTATGGTTTAGAGGGTGTAATGCTAAGTTCACTTATTTGATCAATGACCATGGCATTCAAATATAGGATTTAAAGTCTTTGATGACGTATGTAATGAGAAAATGAGAATATGACGTATGTAATGAGAAAATGAGAATAAGTTGAGAAAGAACAATGCAAGTCATTTATAGAGATATATCTAGATCGTGATGTTGCATGTTGTATTTTTGTGAGGTTCAATCCCCAATTGCTAGGTTACTAGACTTTTGTTTATATAGCTTGCAATATTCATCAATTTATTATTAACAACATTCATCAACAATTACAGAATGGAGGTTTGTTTCCTGGGTGCCTAATGTTGCTACTTTAGCAAATGTTTATTGTGTGGAGGACCTCTACACAACGAAATTCTACGCAAAGGCATAATCGGTTAACAAGGTGATGGTCCCTATAAGGGGTAGTATCATTATCCGTGATATGCATTGTTGATTGTTTATACCAACGTTTTCTGTGTTGAGTCATTGTGGGGATGTTCATTGTGTGGAGGTCCTTGTGTAGAGGACTTTTTCACATTAAACTTCTGCACAAAGGCAAGGGCATAGTTGGTTTCAAATAGAATCCGTGAACTCCATACAATGAATTTTAGAGTTGAAGAAATTAACCATGGAGCACCTCTCAGGCATACATAGACTTACCTGGGATTGGATGACACGATCTATGGGGACCAAACCTCTCCACTTAACCATTAGACTACATCCTCATAACTATCATTATTGGTGACAGACGTTGTTGATTATTTATTTAAATAATGTTTGATCATTATGTCACCATATTATGAAAAAGCTGGATTATGAATTTAAAAACTAACGATATGGATTAATGAAAATATTAACGATTCTACGTCAAGGTAGAATACATGTTTAGTCTCTTTTGTTATAAAGTAACTAGTTCAAATTTATTTTAATTTAGATGATGAATAAGATTTATTATTGAACATATGTATTACTAGTATTAAGAGGAATTATAAAAATTGAATTTATGTTTTCAGATACTGTTAAAGCCAAAATTTATGTTTTAAGTTGACTTTTGAGTAGTTACACCGATAGGCGTCCCCGCTATTGGAATTGGGCACTTTAATCATTTTACTCATAAAAAAATTGAACAAAGGGTTTAAATTTAAAGATGTCAATATATTCTAGTCATCCCCACAATATCAGTGGATGAAATTCATACCACTAACTTCTCTGCATATCTAAATCACACGATGAAACCTTGTTTAAATTAAATTTTTACAAAGCTTAATTAAAAATCTACCATGCCATTTGTTAATTGACACCTATCAAGATTAACGAGAATGGGAAGACTACAAAACATTACACACACCTACCATAACAAGAATAGGAGGATCAGAAAAAGTTACACATACATTTGTCATAGTACTCAAAAGAGGTATTTCAGAATAAGATGACTATGAGTTTCAAAACATTGATGACGTGTGTCCAATTCCAAATAACAGGTGTCTGTTAATTTCATTAACTTTTCCATCAGTTTCACCCTTTCATTATGTTTTATCTACTGGAATTTCTTCTATTCTCCCCTCCCCACAATAGTACCAAAATGTTTAGAAATGTGTGATGATGCATGTAGAGAAAGTTCGCAATTTTCAGAGAAACATAGGTCTCTCATGGAAAATGTTTAGGAGGGTGTGAGGTTGGGATGTAGATGTATGTACATAAATCTGGCAATTTCGAGAAAAGAATATGGCCAGGCTTATGGAAATTTGAAGCGTGGATGTAAAAAGAAAGAAGATTATTTCACATCACACATTTATGAATAAATAAGTAATTCCTTATTATTAATTGTTTAAATTACAATGCGATATTCAATAAATGGTTAAATCCTTGCTACTAATTGTTTTAAATTGCAGTACATGTCATGTTATATAACTGACCTGAAGGAGATACACATTGGTATCCAAGACCGCAAAATAATTTTTTAGTTATCTTGCAATTTAGAGTGTTAGTGAATGACCCAGTCACGATTATGTCATATAAAGACCGTCCCTCATCACATTCGAGCTTTTCGTTTTCTTTAACAAAAATACATGCAATTAAGATTGAATCACCGTACCTAAAAAATGACTGAATCCTAACTTTTGAGATTTACCTATTCATTTCTTTAGGGTGATAGAAGGTAACAATGTATCTCTAATATTTTAGAAAGTCAAGTTATTGACTACAAAACCAAATTGTTTGTCAAAAAAATCCTTCCGAGGCAACCTGTAATAAGCATGATATCTGATCTCTGTGTTCCCAACTTATAATAACGTGTAATCACATATTTTCTCAACCTGTAATGAGTTATAGGATATCATGCACATATGTTATTAATAATAATCTGTAGAGATAACCGGAACAAATAAATTTTTTATCCAAATAAATTGATTATTTCATTCAGTCTTTATAACTTTAAAACTAAAAGTGCAGTAGTGCCAATATATATGAAAAATTCAGTTATATGAAAAATTCAGTTATGTATTGTAAAACAATGAAAACTACACAACAATTTCACATCCCCAATTTGTATGTAATGTTAAATAAATTATATTCTTTGCAACACTATACTGCTATCAAAGTCTATTGGGTAAATATAACACTATCACTATTAAAAAAAAACCTAAATAACTATATACTCACACTGAAGTGAAGTGACATATAGATTGACTATTGGCAATGATATTTATGATTGACTATTAGCAATCATATTTATTAAAAACTAAAGTGAATCAAATGTTGAATATATATATATATATATATATATAATCACATTTTTTCAATGTGTACATTCAAGTACATTTAGTTTATTTTTCTTATTATTTTTATGCTACCGAGAACAAGTTTACGAAATGTTCAAGAAACTCTTAATGTATCATTAAGTTTAAATACATATAAATAATTCTCAAGTTTAATGTAACTCATAATGTATCATTAAGTTTAAATACATATAAATAATTCTCAAGTTTAATGTTCTTCATTATGTCGGCATGACTATCATTTAAAATAGAAATATATTAAAATTTCATTTTCTGAGTTTTATTTACAATAAACTTTTAAATTTAAAATTATTTTGTTTTTCTTAAAAAAATAATAATGGGTTTCCAGCAAAAACATCTTGAAAACAAATAAATTATTATTCTTTCTAATTTATTGAAAAGAATGTTTTAATAAAATCAAATTAGATCTTTTTTTTTTTCATTTTTACATAAAATAAGATTGCGTACAAAAGCCACACCTACCATACTCAAAACCACAAAACATTAGATATCCCCAAACTTCAAATTTTGGTTAGTCTCAATATAGAGGGGTTATATGTAATTTTGTATTTATGTTCCTTCTTCCCTATTTTGAAAATGTCAAGTGAAGTATATATCAACATCCTTTAGAAAACTAAGCAATATCTAACAATTTATATATCAATAGAAGATAAAAACTTAAAAAATGGCATAAAGCATAGCAATATATTTGAAAGATATAAAAGTAGTTGCCACAACCACAAAATTATTCAATGTTTATAATGTACCTAAATCAGACTTAAAGAAATTCATTAGGAATTTAAATATAACCATTCAAAATTATAAATTATTAAATCTCTTGAATATTGTGTATCAAGTGAAAATTCCAACAGCTTGTATTATGTAAAACATAAAACTATAATACAACATACAACCTTTTAATATGAATCCTAGTTAATAATGATAACAAAAACCAAGACTTTAAATTATTATATAAAATATAATTCTCTAATCAAATAAACTTATTGGATCTAGTATGGTTTATTATATTCAAATATGTGAAAAAACTTAACACATAATTCTTAAATAAAAGAAGCTTCTTGAAATTTAAATAAAATTATTAAAACTTATTTGTGAAGCATCTTTCAATTCAAAAGAATTTTTACATAGAACCCTAGTATGATATAACACTTTATATATTTAACATATTTTCATATAATAATAAAAGTTCGTCATCTTTTTAGCTTAATTTTCTATACATGTTAAATTTATTAAAAAATTCAATAATTTCAAATATGGCCATTTAGATAAAAACAACATTTAATATTTAAATTTATTCTATGAATTTGAATTCTATATTTAAATTTGGAATATAATATTCATGTTTTTAATATAATATAAAATTTTATTAGAGTTGAATATAATATGGTTTAATAAAACCCGAGCTTAATATATTATGGTTTAATAAAGTACATTGCGTTTCAATATAATATAATAAAGTTAAATATTTGTTAACGTTTATTACGATTGATATTATTAATATTAATATTAATATTAGCTTGACATAAAATAATTAAGAATATTAAATTGATTTATATATAGATTTGTAGTAGCTATATGATTGATATATATATATATATATATATGATTTTAAAGTTAATTTAATTTTTTTAATTATTTAAAGGAAATAAAAAAAAAAATTGTCAATAAATTAATTGTTTTAAAATAAATAGAATATAGAATAATTAATAGCTAATATATATTATGAAATGAAAAACAAATAAATTGAAATTTTTAGTGCAATAAAGTATCTTACAATGACACAGGAAAAAACCGACTAAAGGCAATTTTCTTGGTTTTAATAATCACCTTATGTAAACCTGTGGGTTATGGCCCACCTATACAAATCGGAAGTGTTCACATTGGTGAGTTTTAACACAAACGTGACCAATCACCAAACAATGATTTAAGATATAATCTGCCAACGAATGTTGGTCCCACCTGAATGCACAAAACCGGACTCCAAATAAATTAAATTCGCATCCATAAAATTCTTAGATCTGCTCAGCAATTGAACAAAAATTGAACATCAATTGATATTTGAACAGTAATCGGTCCCACGTTGACTTTTGCATTTTGCAGAGGCACTTCACTCTACGTCGTTGATCTTACCATTCAATCCGACAGTTGATAGTCACGCGATCATTGCACATCCCATATCACAATTTCTCCCAGCCACGATTCATTCACTCATGAACAATGCAATGTCATATTAATCTAACGGTCAACATCAGCAGTGATCCAACGGTCTACTGCCCTTCAACTAACACATGCGTTACCAAAAAACTTAACCCTCGTAGTTGACTTTGTCGTTAGCGGTTGAAAATGTGATTGATGGTTAGGATTGAGTGTGGCGCTTCAACCCTGATCAAGACACTTGTATACTCCTAATCTCTGCAGTTACGCATTTCACTTTGGCTTGTTTCAATTTTTCTACATGACTCTTCTCTTGAGTTATTCTTCTTCTTGCTTCTTTAAAACTACTACCTCTGAGCTTTGCGCTGATTTCTTTAATGAAATTCGTACAGTCCGACCACTATCTTCCTTTGTATTCCTTAAAAACACTTCGAACTGGAGTACATAATACTCCCTGTATTATTTCTCTTTTCCCAGATATCGTAATTCATTCTTTACTTGACTTGTACATTCATCTATTAAATTCAAACTAGAATCACACAGATTTTACCCAAACGGTGAGACTTTTGTCACTCAGAAAGAGTTTTCAAAATTTTAACTTGAATTCATTCATCATGGTTTATCACATAAAAGCCATAAATTCACAATTACGGATCACTCAACACATAAAAGGAATGACACACACAGTCATGATGAATTCAATTTCCTCATTCATTGAACAAATGTATAGATACAAATAAAAATTTCTTTACAATCTAGCTTTGGCCTGATTTGCCTTTACATGGTTTGTATCAATGGCCCTTTCTCATTTCAATGCCCATAGGCTCACAATCCAACCTTCCTATCTACTAAATCTCTCTCTAACTAACTCTTTTAAGCCTTCAAGACTTACAAATTATACAGAAAAGGATTCTGTTAACCAATTTTGGTTCAGATCCTCAATCTTCTCAACTAAATCCTAAGAATCATCTAAGTCCTCAATTAGTTCCTAAAATATCTTCTTTATCCCTTGAGGATCTCAACTTTCAACTAATCCTAAGGATCCTCCATAAATCATGAACTACTTTCTAAGATTTCCAATATCTCAATCCACACTAATTACTCATGATCACTCATGTTCTCCCACATTCGAGAACATTTACAAATATCCTCTCAATATTTAATTAATTCCTATTTTCATTAAAATCACTCAGAACCTAAGTGATTACATTAATTCAACACTTAGGAAACGAACTTCCTTAAAACACAATACCCCCTATGTCTACTAAAATACAATGATTCTTCTGAGTTGAATGCTCCTGCATCAGACTCCCAAGGTAGAAAATAATCATGATCTCTTGATCATGTTCTTCTAATATTTGTCTCCCTGGATCTCATACTTTATTTTGTAATTTATCTTTGTCTATTTCTTTTCCTTTCAACTGCTCTCCAGGTCTCCATACCTTATGCTGCAATGGTCCACTTGCCATGCTTCCATAGTCTATTGTTGTGTTCCTCTTGTTGTTGCTTCTTTCCTTTCTTCTGAGACAACTTCATCATTAACCTTCTTACCAAATCGATTTCTTTGTCCAGTATATCCTTTGTCTGCTGACTACCTTCAACCCCTAATTGCTGAACTCTCATTCTTGCTGCCACCCTTACATCCTTACCCTCTTGTTCACTATTGTCTTCTATAGAATTTCACACCTTTTCAGTTGCTGCCACATTGTCTACCAAGACCATTTCCTACTTCTTTTCATTGCAACTAATAACTTCATCTTCCTGATTGTCATTCATGACAATTTATTTGTCATCCTTCATCAAAAATTTATCTTGAACATCTATCCTCTGCTTTTCCACTTTCGTCTTTGAAGGTCTAACTCTCTATATAACTCAATGATTTTACTTGGAGTAAAATTTGGAATTTTTACACAATCTCCCATTTCTTCATTTGCTATTGGCCAATCATCAGATGATCCTTCTTCCTCCGCTAAATCTTCCTTAACATATTTCAGTAGATGTTCTTTCGCTTCTTCTTTCATTTGGCTGTCCACCTGAGCCAAATATGTTTTAGTTTCTGCAACAAAATCTGCAATCATAAGACAATTATCAAAATAAAAAATACAAGGCCTTTGTACCTCTTATTCCTCTAGCAACCTTTCAGTATGTTGCTCTGATCTTTCCTTTAACTCCTCTGTGAACACATTAGTATGCTGATTCAAACTCAAAGAATCCTTAAGACTATCAACAAGTTCTTTTCTGCACCATCTATTTTAATGATTCCTCTGTACACTTGTCCACTGTAGTGAGTTGTTTCTTCTCCAGTCTCATTGTCATACTCTACTTCAAAAGTTTCATCTTCTGTAAGGTATTCTTCCATATTTTTTACAGCTTTAAAAGACTGCCTATCATCTTTCAAACTTGCAACCATACAAAAATTATCAAATTTAAAAACACAAGACCTTATGGTCTCATTCGATGCTTCAGTTATCATGTCCTTTGGCTTATTTGAATAATTAATATGATTCAACTCCTCTGTCTCTTCATCAATTTCAAAAAGTAACAGTCCATGTTCTGGTTCACATACCAAAACTTCAACACCTTCTCCAACATTTTCCTTTTGTTGTAGCTCAACTCTTTCGAGCTTCTCCGTCTCTAATTTGACATCTATAATCTGTTCAAGTTCCCTCAACTCCTTTATTAACTACATATTTTCTTGTTGATTCCTCTTACCTTGTAGCCTCTGCCACTTCACTTTCTTCCTCATGACATAACCATATTTTTTGTCCATCTCATTTCTCTACAACATTTCCATTAATACTTCAAGTTGAACTACCATCTCAGCCATTTCTCTATCATATTTTTCGTCACTCATTCTCATGCCATTTACCTTGACATTTTTCTTCTTTTGTCCTCTGTTGTGATCTCTTTCAGAACCTTTGCTATGACTCTCACTAGTCATCATCCTTTCAATCTCTATGAGTTCCTCACTCACTTTACTATGAGTTGCAGAAGCCTTTGCAACAACAAGTCTCTCCTGTTTCCCTTTACCTAACCAAAGTCTCCTCTAGACTTGGTCTTTTGGAAAGCACTTGGTTTTCTATCTCTGGAACCTCTTTGAGCATTTTCCTCTACTCCTTCTAGGCTTCAACTCATCTGCACTTTAAGAACACAACTTTCCTTTTCTTCCAATCTTTAGTTGGAACATTTAGGTTCTCACCACCTCTTCGTTTACTTAGAAACTCTTACCAGCTTCCTTCATCCCTTAACAATTCTACCCACTTCCTCAGTGGAACTTCTTTTGTGAGATGCAACAATACCTCCGCAGTAACAAGTCTCCTTCTTGCTACATATGCCTCACTAAGCTTCTCTCCTCTGAGCTTAGTCTGTTATCCTTTCTCTAGTTCTTTCCTCTGTAACCAATTGACCATTCCTTGCTCTAGGTTGCTGCAATCTTCTCACCTTCTTATGCTGCTATCTGTGCAACAATATAAAACCACAAACTCTCTAATCTTTGAATCAAATTAAAATAAAAACATATCATCTCACATTCAAGATCTCTATTTGATCTTGTCCGCCCATTTACCTGCACTTTGAACTGACTCTTCTTTTATCTAGCCTTCAGTTGTATCTTCAAACTCTACTTACTTCAAGAAGTTGCAAAAGTACCTCTTACAGTTTAACTACTGCAATCCTGCTCTAAATTCTCACTCATTTGATTTTTGCTAATCATTAGACAAACTTGCATACCATCACCTGTCTTCATGATCTCACCACTCCTACAAATCGTTTCAGCAGATCTTCATGCTCTCACTATGCAAATTTTCAACATTCAGCTACTCTCAATCAGATTTAGAATCTGATTCTTTCTTTCAATCTCCCAGCTTTATCTTGGTGAAGCTCTAACTATCAGTAACAATTACTCCTTCACTGAGTTTTCTTTCATTGTTTCATTCTTACCCTGAGTTCTTCAAAACTAATTTACCTATTCCTTTTGCATGCAAAGTTTTATTTCTACTCGCAGGAAACCTTTCCTTGCTCTGATACCAAAATGACGCAGGAAAAATCCACCTAAAGGAAATTTCCATAGTTTTAATAATCACCTCACATAAACCTGTGGGTTATTGCCCACCTATACGAATCAAAATCATTTACATTGGTGAATTTTAACATAAACCCGACCAATCACCAAACAATTCTTTAACATATAATCCACCAATGAACGCTGGTCCCACATGAATGCACAAAACTGGACTCCAAATAAATTAAACTCGCATCCATAAACTCCTTCTTTCCACTCAACAATTGAACAATAATTGAACAGAAATTGAACAACAATTGAATAGCAATTGATATTTGAACAACAATCAGTTCCACGTTGACTTTCCCTTTTTTCATAAGCGCTTCACTCTACGCCATTGATCTTACCATTCAATCTGATGATTGATAGTCACCCAATAAGTTTAACGTTCAAGAAAATACACATAACAACTATTAATCTGATGGGTGGTTGATATAATCCTATCAACCTATAACAACGAAATTGATAAATGTGGATAAATGTGTTTGTAGATTTATTTGGTATATGACTATCGCTATATATGAACTACATTAGTAAATGTGGTTGCGCTAGTTATTAATTTTTGAATGAACATCAAAATTTGGAGACTGTAACAATCGGCGTATACCAACCACATTGATAAATGTAATTTTAAATGTATTTCATATATTCTTATCAATGTATATCAACTAGATTGATAAATATAATTACATTAATTACTAAAATTAATTTTTGAATGAACATCAAATTTTGGAAACTGTAACACTAAAGTCACTTGTTCGATTGTGCAGGTAGACTAGACGAAAGAAGCAAAGAGGAGAGAAAAGTTAGCCAAGACGAGGCTGCAACATCATCTCACTTCTCCATGAAGGGGAGCACGGACCTTGACACACAAAGGATATGTAGGAGTAATGACACCTCCATATTGTTCTTGCCCTACCACCAACTTTGCTTGTGCAAGGATAACGAAAACAAAGTAGATGTTTTCCTAGTTTGCCACCATTTGAAACTGCTTTTATTTATCACATCACATTATTTCCTATAGTTTATCAATGTTACGTTATACCAGTTAATGTGCAAACACTCGTTATGAAAATGATATTTTTTTTTGTAAGCTACAGAAGGATCTATTCTATTATAGGAATTAAGAAAAAATATGTACATGCAGAAGGTGATCTCAACCCGCCTCAAGGGGAAACCGGGTCTCTTGATCCCTATAAGTCTGGGTAACAATCCAAAGCATGTAAACATACACCACCGAGTCTACAATAAGTATCTTACTCTACTTACCTATGGCATTATGATTCTACCTACATATAGCATTATAATTCTACCTTCATACATCCTTATAATAGTTCAGGAACATTTTCAAAAATACAGGTTCTCCTAATGATTGACAGAAGGATTAAATTGAAGACAAAAATATAAGGACTTAGTCTACCATGACTTCTGTCTTGATTCCCTCCTTGCGCTGCCCATTAGTTATCTTTTTCAGCATAGTTTGAATTCCCTCTAGCCTGGTATCCTGCATCTGGATCGAAACATGTAGATTTTTCATCTCCCTTCTTAGATTGGGGATTCCTTGAGCCATTTTAGTCATCTCTACTGCTACTTGTTCCATGGCTTTTGCTATTAACCTTTTCACTACCCAATAGACATGCAGGGCTTGTTTATACAAGGATAACCGACCCCTTGTGTTTCCTGGGTCAGGTAAAAGGATGCTCCAGTCCTCTATTTCAGGGTCGGAGGCTTCTTGCAACACATCGTTCTCCAGCTCTTGGATAATTCTTCTGATATCCTCATTCGTCCCTTCGTTATATGCCTTTTCCGCATCATGTGCCATCTGCTCAATTGTTCTTCGTCCTCGTTTCTAGCGATTTGTATGTTGCATCTCGGCTTCACAAGCATCATCTTGCTAGCTTCTTCCCCGGCCCCTGCGACCTTTACCTTTGCTTCTACGGGAGGGTCTTCCTCCGTTGGTGCTCTGGCTGCCTTGCCCTTCCTCAACCGTCACCTTTCCCTTCTGTTCTTCCCTGCCAGCTTCCATTACTCACTCACCTCGACCTTCTTCTTCTTCTGACTGTTCCCTCTCCTGATTATTCACCCTCCTCTCTCTTCCACTAGTTGGCATATGTTTTTTAGCTTCCTAGGGATGCCCTCGCACCTTAGTTCTTAGCCTAGCTTGCTCCTTATCATTCTGAGCTTCCTGCTTATCTTTGTCCTGGCCCATTTGGCTCCCTTTCTCCTCTATATTTTCTCCTACCCTCCTTCTTCTCTCCGCCATTGTATCCTACCCTTTCCTGAGTCAGATACCCGGTTTTCTTTGACTATTATTCTCTGCCTCACCACTTTTCTAATTCTCTGGTTGTCTTCTGCTTTGCATTCGCTGGCTCTTAAATAATTATCATTACCTATCCTAGACTTCACCGTTCCAACTTCTCCATCATTCTCCCCTGCTCTTGCCATTATTCCTTCTCCTCTACACCTCGGTTTTCGACCACCTCTGCATGCCGGCTCTGTATACCTGAGGTTGATTAATTCGGGAGGTGGCTTGAGCTTCCACGTCCTGCTTGCCATCATTTCTCCGCATCGTGTCCTTTTCTTTGCCCCGATCGGGGTCTGGCTAGAGCCTTGATCGAGGTCATGTTGTGTCATTATTGTCCTATTTTATGATTTGATTTAAATCTTCCCATCTTGTTCCTGCTGAGTAGGTTGACCAAATGCTATCCACTTTCCTATTTGGTTCATTACATCCCCAATTGGCAAGATAATCCACTGCTTTATTGCCTTCTCGCCTAACATGGTGGATGATCTTATAATCTATAAGCTTCATCATTTCTGCCAGGTCCTGGATTAGACCCGCCATCCTCCAGCTCTTTGCCACCCGATCCCATTCCTTTCCATTATTTAATCTTCGATGGTCTCTATTACTAAATTTGAGTTGCCTTCTATTTCTAGCTTCCTATATCCATTTCTTATCGCAACTCTGATTCCTTGATTGGCAGCCATAAATCCCACTTCATTGTCACTCATTATCCCTCCTCTATATGCATAAATCCACCTGGTGTGGCCTTGGCTATCTTTGAAGATCCCTCCAAATCCTGCTGGCCCTGGGTTACCTTTGGAAGCCCCGTCAAAGTTTAATTTGATGAAGCCCTCCTCGGGACGAGTAAACACAGCAGGACATTGGATCTGCATGCTCTGAGCTTTCTGCTTCTGGGGGTACACCATTTAATTTGCATTGGTTTAAAATGTATGCCATCGAAAATACTATTGATTCTATTTTATATGGATGTGAAATGTTTGCATTTTCTCGTACAGAGTTCTTGTGTGAAGGAAAGTGTAGAGCATTGCCTTGGTATATAGGTCATGAGTAGGACATTGTAATTCCTTTAAATGTAAAGAAGTGCGTTTGTTGGTTTAAATAAAATTTAATTAATATATTGTTTTTCTACAGAAGTATATTATTATAATTTCTATTTTTAAGGTATTTGTATTTTAAATATTATTATTATTATTATTATTGACTTAAAAGTATTGAATGTTTAAGATGAGGTTTATTTTAACTATTATTACTTTTTTAGATTTACTATTACATTATACTTTACTCTTAGGGTTTATTATATAATTTTTTTTAGACCAGGTTATAATTAGAAAAAAATTTAGATCTCTCAATTTACACCAAAAAATGAACTTTAAATCTCTTAATTTACATTACTTCACACTACTTTGATCACCCATTAAACTTTTCTAACCAATAGTAATATATTATTTATATTTATATTAAATTATTAATTATTGTAAATTTTTAAATTATAAATTTTTTAAGTTCATAAAATTGGAAATACTCTAGATTAGAAACATTATATATGTTTTTTGAAAAGCTTACAGAATTGTAAATATACTCATATTTTAGAAAATACATCATTTAAATTATTCTTCAAGTTATAATATAAACTTAAATGATTCTTCAAGTTATAATATAAACAAGTTCTTGAACCAAATTATCTTTATAAGTAGTAAGGTTGGTATTTTTTAAGTCTCGTTTTTGTTAGGGACTATAGAAATTCCCTTGTTTTTAATTAATCTTTATTATAGCCATTTTTAGTGGTTAAAACTTTTTGGTTGTGCATTAGTTTTTGGAGTTTTTGTAAATTTAATTAAAGTTTCAAGAAAATATTAAATATTTTTAGTTTTAAGTAAATTCATTTTTTATTTTTAATTTATGTAAATTTTATTATAAAATTTTTATTGGGTAACTAAGTCTTGATGTGACATTTTTCTTTTAGTGGTGGATCATTTATTTTTGGTAATTGTCAATGTTTAGTAAATCATTTTAAAATTGAAGAAAATACTATTTTTCTAAATGGCTATTACATGGGTGAGTGCTATGACATTGTTAGTGTCGGGTAATTTATGTTTGGTGTTTTTTAGTGCTTGAAAAATCATTAAAAAAAATACTAATTTTTTAAATGGCTATTCCATGGGTGATTTCTCTGACAGTATTAGCTTTCTCTGCCAAGGACCTTTATGTAAGAGAGGGATGGAGGATAGGTCCATAGTCTTGGTCAATTTTCAATAGATAATATTATTTCATTTTAAATTTTTTACCTCATTTCATTTTAAAGTTTACACATTCTCCTAAATGTATTTCCTACATGAAATTTAATAATATTTACATTATTAATAACCAATAACCTAACATTCCTTAAATATAAATAATTACAGTAATATTGACATAAACCACCCAAGTTGTATTATTTCATTTTAATTTTTTTTACTAATTTCATTTTAAACTTTTCAATTTTTTTTTTTTACCTCTTATTAGTCCCTGTCTGGGACTATTAGCGATCGATAGTTCGCTGACCGAGCATTAGTTCATAGTTTGACCGTTTTATTTTCAGTGTTTTGGCATTTTAACCAAAGTTTAATGCTGGGAATTTTGATTCAACAAACTTTTAACCAAAGTTTTGGTTCGGAAAATAATTGGGGTCTTATTGCAGCCTTCACGTTGTTCGATGCAAAGTACGGTTGATATGACAACATTTTAAACACAACTTATTTTGTCCTAAGTTTTTGATACCTGTTCTGCATGTCCTGCATGCAACACAGATGTTTGCATTATCCAAAGTCCAGTTGGGGCCAATTTTTATTAAGATGAAACCACGTGTTGGATTAGCAAAGTTAGAGAGGAAGCCAAGTGTTACATTCATTCTTCCATAAACTTCCATTTGTTTCTCCACCCCTCCGATGCATTATAAACTGCACATTCGTGATAAAATTCTATTTGTTTCTGACGCCCCTTACTGCAAAATAAAATGCAAGTACTTATTTGATCCGATCTTCTTTGAGGACCATCATCTGCAATGTTTTACATCTTACATAATGAGAGATGATCCTCAGTTGTGCAATTACAAAATTGAGAGATCGATCTTTGATGTTTGTGGCTCGACGGACGACGGGACCACGGGACCAGGCATTTGCTCAATGGATACATGGTGGCGTTTGAGCGACTCCATACTGCCCACAATGACAGTGAGTTTCATGGATTCGTAAAGTCAACACATCCAGTGAATTAAATTACTTTTTACGGAATAAGAATTTGGTGTAGATACTAGGCGACTTATTAGCCAGGAATATGTCAAACTCCTTTTTATGTGGCACGTTTTGCATTGCGAGTTTTTCTTTGACCTGACATTGATGACTATGTCAACACGAACTGTAGCTGGAATGGTGAGCTTGACCAGATATATTGATAAATCAATGCTATTAGAAGCAGTGTTATCAAATTCGGCCGTATTGGCGAAAAAAATTTGTAAATTCGATAGTTCGATTTAATTTGCGAATTAAAATGGCAATTCGAGGTAAATTGCATTTATATTTGAGTTCACTATATTAGATTTTTCGCAGATTTTCAATAATAGTTACAAATTCGAGGATCCCACTTACTGTTAATGGCATACCATTAACGTTAATAAATGATAATGGTAGATGTAGTTTTAGGTAACAAGAAATTTACAAGAAATGAAATATTTAGAAATTTATGATAATTATAAAATTGTATAAATAATTTGAGTAAATAGAAAATTTTGTTTTTTTCAAAATGGATTTTTTTTTATTGAAATTTAGTAATTGATATTCTAAATATATATTTTTAAAAAATATTTACAAATATTTAATATATTATTTCATTATCAATCTAAAATACTTGATAATATAAAATTTAGATGGTTTATTGTAATGTGGAAATATTTTGGAAATCCACTCTATATTATTTATCATATAATTTATGGTGTAGTAATACAAAAATTCTTAAAACCTATTATCATACTTGCTATTTTAAATATAAAACTAAAAGTCTAATATATAATTTTATGTGCAAATCCAAATGATTTTAAAACATTTTTTCATCATTTTCAATATTATAAATTATACCTTTGAATGATTTAAAACATTGGAAAAATGATATATTTAAATATATGTAAGAGATATATTGCCGAGTTTTAATTTTTGGTAACTATGTTTTAAATCATAGCTACCAAATTCGGTGGTACTTGCTTGAAATATTCAAAAATACGATAGTATGATTCGGTTGGGCTGCGAATTTGGAAATTGCAATTCGGTATGGTATTTTTTTTATATTAAAAAAATTATAATGAATGTAAATGGTAGGTTGAAAATTATTGCAATTTAGATGGAATTAGGGAATAAGTTTCTTTTATGGTTAAAATTATAATAAAATGTAAAGATTGAGAAAGATAATATTACATATGATGGAATTGTAAAGTGTTTTATTAATATAAAATATTAAGATTTAAAAATAGAAATTCTATATTATTTAATTTATAAAAAATATTTTAAATATAAAATAATTATTTAATAGAAAATTCTATATTATTCCAAAACATTAAAAGTATAAATTTCTAATTTAAAAAAAATGTAGTTACCATCTAAAATTGTTGATAAAAAGTTTAATATTTAAATAGAAATTTCTACATTACTCAAAACATTAAAAACATAATATTCAATATTAAAAAAATTGCAGTTACGAACTAATTTGGTAAGGATTTTTGTTGGTAAAAAATTAAATATTGAAAGATTCAAAATAGAATTTTCTATATTAAAAAAGTATAGTAAATAGCAAGTTGCATATTAAAAAAATTACAGTTGTAAAAAACAATAAATTTTATATTAAAATGTTGTAGAAAATAATAAGTTTATACTAGTGGAAAAATAATAATTTATAACAAAGAATAATAAATTTTTATTTATAATATTTATAAAATATATAATCTCTATTTTTTCTATTTGAATTTCATACTTCTCTTCTTTCCCATAGTAAAGAAATCGAAACCATGAATTAAAGTTTGGGTGTGCTTCTACCTACACTCTAAACAACCCTTTGAAAAATCTACAAAGAGACATTTAGGTTGTTTTAGTTATTAATTAATAATGTTATCATTTTTAAGCCTTATATTAAAATTTGGGATTTGATTGAGGGATTTTTTAAAAATATATTGTAAATATAGATATTTTTTTTTTAAATAATTTAATTTTGGAAGATTTATATTTCCGAATTTTTTCCATATTGTATTTTTGGTAGTAGATTTTTTTCGGTATTGTATTTTTGGTAGTCGAATTTTTTCCGTACCAAATCGAATTTAAATTCGTATTTGAATTCGAATTTGGTAACTATGGAAATTTCCCTTTTTTTTGTTGTTGTTGCCAATAAGCAATACAAACTTGCTTAATTCATTATGTGATTACATAAACTTGAATACAAAAATACCAACTTGCTAATTCTTATAAGAAAATTTATAAAAGGTAATTGATCTTAGCATTGGCTTTTCCTTTCTCTACATTATTTCAATTTTCCACGAGAGTTGCCTAGTTCCAAACTTGTTTTGTCCTTCCCTGTGTTACTTTCACTCGGGTTGCTCTGATCCAAATTTGTATTCTTCCAATGCATCAACAAAGCAAGGCCGGAATTAAAAATTTCTTCCAATGCATTAACAAAGCAAAGCTAAGCTGGAATTAAAAAATTACCTTGCAAGGACCATTTCTATTCAACAATTAAAGAGAAAGTTTAATGACCTATTTCCACTAATTCAACTATTGAGGAATAAAATTTTAAATTATTGAAGTAACTATAAATTCTATTTTTTAATAAAAGTAAGTAAAAAAAATAAATCAATACTTTTAAATTTACATAAATAAAACACCATCTTTTGAATTTATAAAATATATTTAAACAATATTTGTAAATCCCTTAATTTGAAAAATTCTTATGTATTTAGTCAACCATGTAGATTTGTATGTATCAAACTTCTAGATCTATTTAGGGTATACCTTGAGTATGGCCAGTGTTAGATGTAACGAACCCTAGGCCATTGTTCAATGTAACGTAGCACATTATGTATTCATGTTGCGGTACGAAACATGTTTAAGTTAAGGGACGATGCAAGAGACAGTGAACTGGAGCCGGGGACTTTGACAAAATTAGCACCATACTGAATTAGATTTCTCGGAATTAATCGGCATACCGAACCGAACTGGTGAATTAACGTATTTTTCTCGTTGATACGGACGAACTTGGTAACTATGATTCTCCACAATCTTTGAGACCGGTGAGCTTAAGTCAATTACAAATTCCCTGAATATTTGGGAATCTGACAGACATAGACACAGTGAAAAAATTGATCGTGCCCATGTCCTTCGGATTCCCGAATATTCGGGGAATCTGCAATCGACTTAAGGATACCCCTTTAAGACATGGCATAACAAGGTGATGTAGGGAATTGTATATTGACTTGGGTGGCAGATTAGGGAAAAAGTGATGCTAAAAAATGTGAATGGGGTTAGTGAAGATGGTGGAGGTGGTTATAATCCAAGGGAAGAGTAGTGGAGAGAGGAAACGATAATGCTATTGAAGGAATGGTAGAAATTGGACCCATGCAGGGGCCTTAAGCGATGAGGACAGGGACCAAACGAATGAAGCCGAGGAGGTTTTTTTCCATGAGCCATGGCTGTAATGATCAAGGATCGAAATGAGCACTTAGCGACGTGCTTGTGTCGAGAAGCAATCCAAATATAGCAGCGACCAAGCAAAGGGTCGGAGAGGGAGTGGACGTTGTATCATGCACTATTATAAAACCTGTTGAGGGGGAGTGTGACATAACATTTTCCACCTCTGGTTAAAACATGTGTTTTAATCATGCAAATCATTAGCTAGCATCACACTTCGAAAGTAATTAAATAAATATATTTTATCAAATTAAAATTCATATATAATAATAATTAGATAATTCATATTCATATATATATATATATAACTTTTCAATGCTCAAAGGGTCACTTAATACAAAGAGAAAACATTGAAAAAGTTTTTATAAAAATAAGAAGCTTTTGATCTAAATAAGTCCAAGAAAAGATTAGCAAGTTTTTTATAAAATTTATTATTGGTTTAGGTATATATAAATTAGCACAATTGTTTTTTGTTTTAGTAAAAATGGTTATTTATGATATAATTTTATTAATAAATGTGATTGGTATATATGAATAAAATCAATTTTTTTTAATTGATGATTATTTTCTAGAATATTATTTGTATTTGAGAATTTCATGATTGTATTAAGTATGAAAATATATATATGGATTTAGAAATTAAAATAAATAAATATTTAAAATTGTTTGTTGTAAAGGAGATGTCAAGAATATGCTAACATATTTAATTTATAATTGTAAGATAAAGATTTAGATTAAAAGAAAGATTAACCATACAAACATGGTGAACACTAAATTAAATGATTGATAAACATTCATAAGCTTATACATCATTGAAAGCAACAAAGTCAAATGTGAGAATAAGGTTAGGAAGAATATAAATCTAAGAGTTGGAAGTTAACTAAATAGCTAAAAAAAAAAATTAATCATACAAATAATAACAACTCCCCATTTATAAAATGAAAGTAATTTTATAATTAATCACAACATTTCATTAAATCATAAAAAATATTTTCTATATTAAATCTTAAATATACATATCATAATTGTAATTACGTCGTAAGGCATTCCCCTTTGAAATCAATTCCCCTATGAAAGTACATGTACATTCATGGGCCTTTGATTTAAGTGTTAGACAATTAAAATAGTTTCAACCATCCAATTGATTCTACCCGCATTAAATTAGTTACAATTATAAGTCTGGCGGCCTTGCTATGCAGCAAGTCAACCGCCCTTGCTCACACTACTTCTTGCTCGACACAACTTCCTCCCCCTAGCTAGTCACCCAAACCCTCATTCTCGTCCTCTGCCACTGTGAAATGTTGCTCTGCAACTTCTCCAGGGTTTTGTGGTTTCTCTTCGCATTGTTTCCTCATATCACTCCAGTTTACTTCTATGGTTTGAAACTTTGGAGAGAAAGGCACCCAAACCCTCATTCTCATCCTCTACCAACGCAAGAAGTTTCTCTGCAACTTTTCCATGTTTTTGTGGTTTCTCTTCACGGTTTTTCCTCATATCACTCCCATTTACTTCTACAGTTTGAAACTTTAGAGGAAAGATAATGGTGCTCATAAAACTCACAGCAATCAGTGAGCTCCATTTTTCCTTTGTTTTTCATGCATAGTTCGATATAGTCCCTATCTCTGACGTAACATCATGGGCTTTTTTGACAAGCAGGGAGAAAGTTGGGTGTTCCCTTGGCGGCAAGCTCTTGTGCTTTCACCTGACTCATCTTTTGCCCACGATAATTTGTACAGGTAAGCTGTGGCTTAAGAATTGTTCTAATTCCTTCGTTATATGTTCAAGATCTGTGTTTTATTATTTGATACTAATCTGTTGCTCCTCCGTTAAGGTAGAACTATCTTATCAGTACCCATCTCCCAGAACGAGCATGAATCAGTCACCACTACCCCAACACTGCACTTATCTCCATGCAGACTCCCAGGTGTGGTCATTCATGACACTGTTTGATGAGGGTTTTTAAATCAAGGTTTCTGTTTATATTTTTGTAAACCCCTGAAGGGTTATATGACTTCATAGAAACAACTAGTGTATGTAGAAAGATACTCCATTTTATGGAAAGAGGATAAGCTTGTTTTTAGTATTCTGGGTTACCAAACAATCGTATACTTTCATTCTACATAAATTTTAATCTTGTTTCTTAAATCTCGAACTACGTCGAGGAAACTTATTTCAATCTTTTGCCGAATGTTTTCATCTCTTATATGAAACTATGTCAGCGTTGGTTGTGAACTCTTTTAAATTGTTAATTCTTAATTTTGCTATTATGGTTATCCCATTAATTAGATATTTTCACTTAGTAATGCAAAATTTCTTCAAATAATTTTGTGTATTTTCATGTGCTTAAATTACAGTTTCTTGCTTTTTCTATGCGCTTATAGTTTTCTTCTTACAATGGTACTTAAGCCCCTTGATTTTTGACTATATGCCTCTAAGAATAGGGACTTTTCCCTGGATGTTGTTTAGACAACTGGTCTGGAACCAACCCCAAACTCTGATAGGGTATACCAAGATTCTATTTTTAATTTTTTCAATATGTATATAAACACTATATTACACAGCTAGCATTCTACACTTTGACACCTTGTGCATACTTTTATTATCAAGTTTTTTTAACACTACTCTGTTTACTGGTAATATCCGGTTATTAGTTACTCAACAAGCAGCGTAGTTGTATAGATATGTTATCCATCATGGCCTTTTATTAAAATATCCAGTTTTGTGTTTTACCTATAATATTTGACTTCTACCGAAAAATCTGTCATATTATTTTTGTCTATAATCATTTTACTGATATTTTTTTCAGAACAATTACACATTCATGTAATTTATACAAGAAATTAACAGAATCATGTAATTTCTTGTAACTATATAAGCATAACTACTTTAATGAGAAAACTATTTAGCTTAATTTCCTAAAAAACAAAATGGAACACTTAGACGATGCACACTCGAAAATATATATAATTCAAATCATAATCTTCATAATGCAATAAAGACAACCACAAAAATCTTTATTTTATTATTATATCTTATATCATCTAGAAACATGTAAATATCGTAATAGCAACTTCATGATCATTTGGCAACCTAAATAGCTGAGATGATCTATTAGCAAAGTCCAATATATTCATGATGTCAAAAAAATTGCTAGCATCAACCGTATGAGGAAACACAAAAAATGTTAACCATCTAAATATAGCTACTCTAAAAAATTGTAAAAAAAAAGGCCCTGGTTCAAAACTTAGCCAAATGGAATGGCTCATTCTTCCATCCTGACACTGAAACTAGAATAATAAAATAGAGTGGCTCCTTTATCATGTACCTACCTGTACATAGAAGCCAAAACTAGAATGCAAAATTGCATTGACATTTTCTTCGCTTGTTGGAAAACAAAAAATACATAGAATTTCATATTTTATGAGGAGAAATAACTTGGATGAATAGAAGTATTACCATAGATTACTCAAGAATATCAATATGTATTGGTTTTCGTATATTATTAATAAAAAACATCGTTTTCTTCTTACTGACAAAAAAGGTTATCCAAAAATATAAAATTTATAGAGAGCACTTTGATTGGAAAACTAATTAAACCAATTTCCAAATCCAAATATCGGATTAGGTATAGGATCACTTTAGAATCCCTCCACCCCTAATGTGGTATACATTTTTTTAACACAAGCATAGACCCATTTCACAAATCCTAGCATTAACGAGTCAGAATTCTGAACGAGTAAAGTCTTGACTTGATTCATTTCATTAATTAGCAATAAATAGAATGGAAGGCTCTGTTGTGATCCACCTAGAACAATTGTTCCAAGGGCACTACCATAGATATATAGTCATTTCACTACAATTCAGAGTTCCATGTATCATCCTCCCCCTGTGGTTTAGATAAAGAGGTCTAGAGGGTAAGATACTTGCAGGAGATAAGTTGGATTTCTTAGAATCCTTCTTTTAAAAAAATACTATAGATATATAGGAAACACAAAAAACGTTAACCATCTAAATATAGATACTCGATATTTCTTGGTTTGGAGAGAGTAGGGGTGATGGCAATGTGAGAAGCTAGGTTTTTCACAGACCCATCTTGAAAACTTGCAAACCTCGCAGAGGGTGAGGCGACTGCAGCAACACGACAAGGAGGTACCATCGACGATAGCCATGAGTGGCATGGTAGGGGAAGGGGAAGAGATCTCCTCCTACGTAACATTGATGCAGGTGAATTGAGCCAACACGGAGCAAAAAGAGGTAACAGAAGCCATGGAAAAGGAAGGAGGGTTTTGGGAGCCAAAGGACAAGTGGGTTTGGGAGGGAAATTCCTGCCTAGGGCAACCAAGAAACCCTGATTTGTTATTCCAAAAAATAAACTAGAGTAATATAGAAGATACATGAAGGATCACACCCTGATATGTAAATTTATTGGGGCTTGGCCAAAAGAGAAGGAACTGATCAAATGGATCCAACAACCGTGGCAACCAAAGGGGCACATAGATCTCAAGACAGGGGCGAAAGGGTTCTTCTCAATAATCTTTTCTAACCTTGAAGACAAGGAGAAGGTTTTCGAAGATGGGCCGTATTTTTTCAACAATGCAGGCCTTTTTATGAGACATTGGGAGAAATGCTACAACCTAGATCAAGAAGAGCTTCTAGAAGCCCCCATTTGGGTACGACTTTTAGGTCTACCAATGGATTTCTAGGACCCCGAAATCTTGGATGGGCTAGGCAACTCAATCGGAACCTTCGTCAAAGTAGTAGACTTGACAAGAAAAGGTAGGTACACCTCTTACGCAAGCATTTGTGTGTACATGAATATCACTGAGCCGCCACGAGACTTCATAGAGTTGGAATACCATGATGACATATGGCAACAACCCCTTGACTATGAACATATCCCCTTTAGATGTCAGCGATGCAATGAATATGGTCACCTGTACTGAGCCTGCCCGTTAAATAACCATGAGAACTCTACGACTAAGAAAAGGGCAAGAGAAACAACGACAAGAGAACATGGGGACGACTTTCAGGAGGTGCACAGGAGAAAAAGGAACCAAAGGCCGATAGGTAACTACAGAGAAAATAAAAATGAGAAAGAGAAGTGTACATGTAACAGATTCGCCACCGTCCAAGAGGAAGAAATGGGGGAGACAACACTAGAGAATATCATGGAGATGGAAAGCATGCAAAAGAAGGAGCTAGAAGGAAATAAGTTAAAGAGCTAGGAGGTAGTAGAAAACCCACGAGAGGAGTTCACAATGCAAATGATAGAGAAAAACCCAATGGAGATCGATAATCTTAAAGAAGATCTCAGTACATAAGAGAAGGTGATGAAACATTTACTAAAGATGTGGAGACACTTGGATGAATGTTTCATCCCAGAATATCAGAAGCAACTCTACAAGGAAACTTTTCAGCAATATAAGGCCAAACAAGGATCAACTATCATAGCCCAACTAGATGGGTCTTAAGGTGGGTAAGGGAAAGAATCAGGAACCCTAGGAAAATGGGGGAAGAAGCAGGGAAGAAGAATAATGAATGAATCCATCAAGATGGTTGGGGAGCTACTAGTAAACTCTAGAAGAGTAGTGATCCATATTTAAACAAGAACACAACAAATTACAAATATAACCATAAATACAGAGATGCATTAGAAATAACACTTCCTTTTATCAATAGAGAAATACTGAAGTATGCTTACAAATAGAATGGAAATAAGACTAGCTCGGACGACAGTAGCTTATCTTTGAGAATAGATGTGGTGGCTACATGCCTCTAAACTGTGTTACAATAAGGCTCAAAGGCCTATTTATTATTGAGAAACAATGGAAAACTATAAACATCCAAAATCCTAGCCCTAGGAGATGAAGCGACAAAACTGTAGGCCCCATGTAAACTAGTACATCAACTTCCTGGGGTCGTAACTTTGGCATACGATCTCTGTTTGACTATCATAATACCTCATTTTGAAGATCTTGAAGATTTGGTTAAAAATAAAGTGGCAAGCCAATTTGGGACTTTTTCAATCTCTCTGTTTTCCCTAAAAATGTCATTTAGGGCCTCAAAATGCCTCCGAAAGTTCAGGACCTGAAAAACTGCCAAAAATGGTAAATTGTGCTACAATTAAGGATACCAAAAAACTAAAAGAGACATTATTGGGGGTTAAAGTGGAATAGGTGGGTGGCCACCAATATCCACTTGGATCATTCCTCCCCCCTTAGGAAGTAATGGTTCCCATTGCGTTGAGTGCCTCCATGAGATGAGGAAATTTCTGTTGAACTTGGTCCCTAGTGAGATATTCTACAATCTCTGATGTGTCCAGTAATGGTGGGAAGCATGGTCGAGGGTATTGCAAGCCAGGGAACGGAGGAATGTTGTGTTCCAAAGCATTGTTTCCCACAACCTTGGTAATGGTGTAAGGACCATATCGGAGTGGTATGAGTTTTTGATGGGCTCTTGTAAGGTGTTCTTTTTTCAAATGCAACCAGACTTTGTCGCCCACACGATGTTGATTATGTCACAACTTATTCTTGGCATTTTCCACAATGGAGCAACGATATATTGACCCATTTGGTAAAGGTGCTCTAGGATTTAGATCGAATGAATGCTTGACCTGACAGTGAAACAATAACCCTATGGGTGAGGACAAGATGTCCTTGTAATCTTTCATGACCATATCCACTTGCTTTTGCTGCATGGAGGAACCCTTCCTAGGGGCCATGGATGTGGCTATGATCTTCCCCTTACTTTGAGAGCAAATGAGAAAGAAAATAAACTTCCTAGTCTGGGAGATGATCGTATTGCATTTCTTGGCAGAGATAAAAAAAAGTGGCGGTAGGTGGGGCTTGTAGAAATGCCCACCTGTAGATCACCTGATAATGTAATAGACTAAAGGAAAATACTTGATCTACTTCTACAACCAATTTAGCGGAAGCTTAATTGAACATGAGAAACATCAATAAGAACACATATAACTGATAAGAAGGAACCAATCACACATAACACAGAATATATAACCTGGGGAAAGCCTCAGCCTAAACCCCAAACTCTGTATTATCATACAAGTTGAAATATAGCGAGTATTACAAAAAGAATCAGCTCAAAAGCTATCATGCTCTCTTTGCAATACCTCTGCTGCTCATAGACAGTCAAAGGCCTCTATCTAACATCTGGTCTGTCATCCAAGACTCCTATTTCTTTGCGCAATTTTGACTAGGGTCTAGTGTAGCCACTTGTGTGAATTGGCCTCTTCACACACTCACTAACCTCCGATCCAACTACACAGTGCTGAAGGAGAAAAATCCTCATCATGGATGAGCTTCCTTTATAGGAAAAATATTCATCCAACTGATAGTACACTGTCCCTTCTCTAATCTCAACTGGGTTTCTGTCTGAACTGACATGCATGAGATACTCATGAGAGAATCTTCAGTTATCTGAAGTACAACAGTTATATGCTATCATGCATTGACTAACTAAACTTACTTAATTTAAACAAAATGTTTAAATAAAATATAACTAGACTTGACTTAGTTAACTGAGCTAATTAATTACTACTCAATATAGAACTCATCCTTATCTCTTTAACTGATGGATAAATTCCTCAATTAATAGAGAAATTGTTGCATGTCCTGACATAGACTTCATGCTTGATTTTTCACAACTAATTAACTCATGGAGAATTAATTAATTTATTTTCAAACAACTCTTAAGTTCATATTCGAATTTTACTTCCTATTTTAGTCCAGGGATTGACTAAAAATAGGAATCCATCCTGAACTGCTAAAAATAGAATGCTATTTTTAGCACTTCCATTTTTCATTCCCTATTGCTCAATCCAACACTGCTACCCAAACTACTATTTTTAACACTTTTATTTTTAGCAATATCTTCTTGCCATTTTCAACACTCCCTCTCAACAAGAAAGGCTTCAACTCAAACCCGATCTTATAACTCTAGAATGTTCTGCATGCAACACTTCTACCAAGTGTGGTTGCTCTAGCAACTCTCAGAACAAAAAAACTCCCATTGACCTCTCTATTGGGCTAGGAACATACTCTAATGCTAAAGCTCTACTTGCTGCTAACAACTACTCCCTCTTTGACCTCTAAGTTGCTGCAACACTCCATGCATATCACACTATTGCACACCTCTTTGTGCCATCCTGCACTGGTGCAACACTCATGTGCCTCTCGCATTGTTGCAACCTGCTAGCTCTACACATTCCTGGGACTCCTGCATTATAGCTCTCTCTGTCGCTCCATCCGCATCTGTCTCTACCCAATCAGTCAGTCCTGCTACTCCTCATTGGGGCTCTTGTAGCAAAGTCAAATCAAAGAGGTTGGGTACTTCAAGGATTCTGTCCCTCCTCCTTGGGACGATCACTCCGTATCGCCCCACCTCCTACCTGGAGGTATGGCGACATGTGATCCCTCTACCCACATGGCTCGAATTTTGCCCCTACTGAAGGTCTCTGCACAAGTAGATGTCTCTACTTGATCTCCTCTTAGCTTCTCTAGTTGTGGTTGCTCCACAAACTCCTGAAGCTGCTTCACCAATTATGGCTCCTCCACAATTGTCTGAGACTTCTTCTGGCGTTGCATGTTGAGAGGTAATGTACTCTCCCTCTCAACCACCAAGTCTCCATCAGTTGCCTTGCCGCTCAAGGCTTTGCATGCATCTTGAACCTCAAGAGCATACAGGTTCTTGACCCGTGAACCGATCTGCTTCACCTGTCTAGTTATGATGTGTCTAAGGAAAACCTTTCCCTTACTTAAGACTACATCATATCCTCTGTCTTCTAGCATCGCGATCGACACCAAGTTTCTCTTCAGTCTTGGTACATGCTTGACATCGGTCAAGGTAAGGCGAGTTCCATTCTCCCTTTGAAAAATAACCATGCCTACAGCTGAGACATTATACTTTTCATCATTACCCATCACTATGAGTATCTGGAGATCTTTCTCCTCCAAAGTACTGAACAAACTCTTGTCATTAGTCATGTGGAAAGAAGCTCCACTATCAAGAAACCAACCACTTCCTACCATGGATGAAACCATGCATGCAAACAATATGAAATCCAATTCGAACTGTGAGGCCAGTGCCTCACCTTCTGATCCTTCCACATATCCCTTCTTGGATTTCCTTAGTGGACAATTTGTAGCAAAATGGCCCACCCCATGACAACGAAAGCATCGCACTTTCGATTTGTCAAACTTCTTCCCACCATGGAAAGAATTGGATTCGGAATGAGAAACATTCTCCTTCCCCTTCTTCGCCTTACTCACTAAGGCACAATTTTCTTCATCCTCCATGGATGAAGAACCATCTCTGGTGCTTCTTCTTATCTCCTCTTGCATCAAATCTGACTAAATTCGTTCCCAATGTGGCAGTTTCTCTCTTCCATTAACCGAGTCCTAGTAGCTATTCCAACTCTTAGGAAGACCAAGGAGTGCAAGACTCACCATGTCATCATCAATTATCGTGATCCCTACACTGCCAAGCTCATCCCCACATGTGGTGATCTTTCTTAGATATGTAGAGATCGTGTCACCCTTTTCACACTTGATCTTCCGAGGCTTGTCTTTCACTGCCATCTTCCTTTGATCACTGCTATTCTAATATAGATCTTTCAATGTTTTCCACATTAAAAATAGTGTCTCCTTCCCATGGAGACTCGAGACTATGTGATCTCGAACTCCCTCCAGAAGGATTCTCCTTGCTCTAGCCACACATTCCTTCCATTCAGCCAATTCAACAGCACCAGTCGGCTTGAGGACTTCTTGATCAATGAAGTCCTTTAGACTGTTATCCTCTAGTACTGCTTCCATGCGATCCTTCAAGGCTATATAATTTGAATTGCCATCAAGAGCATATTCGAGTCTCAAACCATAGAACGCCATAGGTGAAATAGAGATGTGATAAGAACTCGATTTCTATATTCAGGAATCACAAACTTCAACTTCTCCCTTATTGTATACAGTTCTTCTTTGATTCCCTGTGCTCTAATACCATGTAGAAATTCCCACCTATAGATCACCTGATAATGCAATAGACTAATGCAAAATATTTGATCTACTTCTACAACCAATTTAGTGGAAGCTTAATTGAACATGAGCAACATCAATAAGAACACATATAATTGATAAGAAGGAATCAATCACTCATAACACAAAAGATATAACCTGGGGAAAGGCTTAGCCTAAAACCCCAACTCTGTATTATCATACAAGTGGAAATATAGCCAGTATTACAAAAAGAATTAGCTCAAAAGCTATCATGCTCTCTCTGGAATACCTCTGCTCCTCATAGACAGTTAAAGGCCTCTATCTAACCTCTGGTCTGCCCTCCAAGCCTCCTATTTCTTTGCAATTCTGATTGGGGTCCAGTGCAGCCACTTGTGTGAATTGGCCTCTTCAAACACTCACTAACCTTTGATCCAACTACGCAGTCCTGAAAGAGATAAATCCTCATAATGGATGAGCTCTCTCTATAGGAAAAATATTCATCCAACTAATAGTACATTGTCCCTTCTCTAATCTCAACTGGGTCTCTGTCTGAACTGACATGCATGAGTTATTCATGAGAGAATCTTCAGTTATCTGAAGTACAACAGTTATATGCTAGCATGCATTAACTAACTGAAATTACTTAATTTCAACAAACTGTTTAAATCAAATATAACTGGACTTGACTCAGTTAACTGAGCCAACTAATTACTACTCAATATAGAACTCATCCTTATCTCTATAACTGATGGATAAATTCCTCAATTAATAGAGAAATTGTTGCATGTCCTCACATAGACTTCATTTTGATTTGTCACAACTAATTAACTCGTGGAGAATTAATTAATTTATTTTCAAACAGCTGTTAAGTTCAAATTCGAATTTTACTTCTTATTTTTGTGTAGGGAGTGACTAAAAATAGGAATCCATTCTGAACTGCTAAAAATAGAATGCTATTTTTAGCACTTCCATTTTTCATTCCCTGTTGCTCAATCCAACACTGGTACCCAAACTGCTATTTTTAGCACTTCTATTTTTAGAAATTTCTTGTTCCCATTTTCAACAGGGATACCTATGGTATCTTGTATAATGTATTACCAAAATAAATAAACAGCATGTCGCTTCCACAAGTATGGTTATCCTAATAATACATCACAAACGTCGAGAGGAGCAACATCACACAATATCTCATGTGTGAAAGGATTGATGTTGTAGGGAAGTCGACACTTCTAGCTAAATCAGAGATCTCATCCTTGGTGAAGCCACTCGAAGCTGTGCAACTGCTGGTGTGGTATGGTCAATAGTCCCAGCCACTTCACAACCTTTGCTGAAATGAGGTTCTTTTGGTTGCCACTGTCGACAATGAATTGCAGCGGCGAACCCTTCATCCACATTTGTGAGTGGAAAAGGCGCTCCCCCTCCTCTAGATCGTCGGGCTTATTCTTCTGGATATTGGTGGTGGAAGCAATGGCATTGGGCTTCGCATCAATAATCTTCTTTCCTTTGTCATTCTGATTGTCGGGTTCTGACTCAAGGTCGGAACATGCATCTGATTCTAAAGCCTTCAACTCGACCACCAATGACTGCTTGGTCCAACACTCACTTGTGTTCTGAGTGGCGCTCTTATGGAACTCACACCACTTTCCTGTCTCCTTCTTTGAAATTGTGGTGGTGTTCTTTTCTTGCAGCTCCGACAGGTTGTCTTCAGTCATCCCGCCTTGTCCTTTGTTCTTTGGATTTGCAGATCTAAAGTCTCACTTTTTTTGTTTAAACTTTCGCTCGATCTTGACAGGGTATCAGTATGTCGTGCCAAGCGAGGAGATTTCTAGGAACTCCATCTCATGCTGGATGTACTGGTGTAGGAAACCGTGATATTTGAGTACCAAATACTGCTCTGAATCCTTGGTACCCAACTTTTTGTGAAGGTTATGAAAAATATTGGTAAACTCTGGCACATCTTACTCCCTTCCCTACCACTGCATGGTCCTCTTTATGTATTTATCCTCATAGCTTTTGACAGGGTAGTACATCTCCTTCATGGCATCCCAGAATGAATTCCAAGTGGGTGCGGATGAAAATAATGAGGTCGTACTTTCATCCTTCTGCTCGCAATAGGTTTCCCACCAGTCCTTAACATGGGGGATGACTTTGAGAAGTGCAAAAGTGATCTTTTCCCATCTGGAAAAGTCATGAAAAGAAAAATATCCTTCTAGCAAATTTAACCATTTATCTACAACATCTACATGTATCTGACCCTCAAATATGGGAATGTCAAAATTGAATTTTACCTTAAAGGGTGTGGCACTCTAGAGTAGCTACTAGAAGTCGATCGTTGCCCCTGGGTAGCCAATGAAGGATCTGGGAAAATTTGTCCATTATCACGTTCCTTTATCACTCGAGGGCTTCTTCAAGCAAGATTTTGATAGGATCTCATGCCCCCTTGCCTTTCCTTTCATCCATCATGGGAGGTCATGGGGATTTGCGAGGCTGATCTTGCAAAGGTTCAACCAGATCGAGCCCTAACTCCTTATATCTCGACCTCGTTGGTGACATGCAAAGAAAAACAGAGAAAGAGAAGACCCCTCTGATACCACTGGTCCAGATTTAAACAAGAACACAACAAATTACAGATATAACCATAAATATAGAGATGTAGCAGAAATAACACTTCCTTTCATTAATAGAAAAATACTGAAGTATGCTTACAAATAAGCTTGGACGATGATAACTTATCTCTGAGAATAGATGTGGTGGCTACATGCCTCTGAACTATGTTACAATGAGGCTCAAAGGCCTATCTATTATTGAGAAACAATGGAAAACCCTGAACATCCAAAAACCTAACGCTAGGAGATGAAGTGCCAAAACTGTGGGGATCTAGCCACTGTTGAATCTATTTCAATAGTGATAATACTCTGATGGATTGTATCGTGTTATTGCTTAATTGAAGCAGAGGGTACACAACTATGGAATGGTTGGACACATAAGGACCGAATTCCTGGAAGAAAAAAGGGAGGATAGATTCGATCCAGGTAAATGCGTTGAAAAGATCGATCGGGAATTATGTATCGTAAAGGGCTAGCTATAACAGAGTTATTAGGTAAACTGGTACATCAACTTCCCAGGGTCGTAACTTTGGCATATGATCTTTGTTTGGCTATCATAATACCTCGTTTCAAAGATCTCAAAGAGAAGGTTGAAAGCAAAGTGGTAAGCTAATTTGGGACTCTTTTGGTCTCTCTCTTTTCCCTAAAAACGTCATTTAGGGCCTCAAAATGGCTCTGGAAGTTCAGGACCCGAAAAACTGCCAAAAATAGTAAACTGTGCTACAATTAAGGATACCAAAAAATTGAAAGAGACAATTTTGGGGGTCCAAGTGGAATAGGCAGGTGGCCACCAATATCCACCTGGATCAAGTAGTGCCATTAGCAGAGGTCTTTCAACAACCCCCAAAATTGTTGAAATGATTATTACAACATGGAACATAAGAGGCCTCAATAGTAGAAGCAAACAAAGATACCTCAAAGAGAGATTGAAGAAAGATAGATGAAGCATCATGATAATATAGGAAACTAAAATCAGTGAAAGAAAACTGAAAGGAATTTTGGAAAATTTCAAACCCCAGTACGAAGTTATAGCCCAGGACACAAATGGTAGTGCTGGAGGGTTGGAGATTATATGAAACCCTGGAGAGATCTAGTCAGAAGAATGGGTTACCTCCCTCGAAAACTTGTAGGAAAATTTAGAATTATTGGATTAAAAGACTCGACGCTGCTCACATGAGTGTATGGACCACATATCCCCGGGGAAAGAAGAGCATTCCTTCAAAATATGACAAAGATGAGAAACCTATACTTGGAAGACCTTTTGGTAGTAGGAGGATATTTTAACATGATAACTTGCCTAGTAGAGAAGAAGGGAGGTATGAGAAGAATGGATACAACCATGGAAATATTTGGCGATACCATTGTAGAACATTGCTTAGTAGACAGGGTTCACAATTGGAACAATAGAAGAGGAGGGAGCCATCAAATTGCTTCACGACGGGATAGATTTTTAATCTCATAAGAAGTCATAAGCAAAGATATATTCATAGAAGCCTTGATCCTCCCAGGTATGGGATCATACCATTGGTTGATAAGACTAGAAGTGGACTTGAAGTGAGCCCTAAAAATCAACCTTTTCGGTTTGAAGCCTTTTGGCTAAGAGACCCAAGCCTCATAAAGAAAATAGAGGAATGGTGGACTCAGAGCGAACAACAAGGGAGGAACTACATGCATACGTTGAAACTAAAACTCAAGGATTTCAAGAAGAAATTGAGGAAATGGAATAAAGAATAATTTGGGCATATTCTGAATGACCAAAACCAGATCAACAAGTGCATGATAGAGGTGAAAAAAAAATCATACAGGAAGGGAGATTAGAAGAGCTAGCTAACGAAGAGGGACAGGTAATAAATCAGCTGGAAGAAAGGAGAAAACAGGAAAAGATACTATGAAAAAAGAAACCAAGGGTGAACTAGTTAAGGGAAGGGGAGAAAAACACCCAATTTTTTCACAAGGCCATGGTTCAACATCGAAAACACAATAGAATCTTCTCCCTGGAAGATGAGGATGGGAATCGCAGAGTCCAACATGAATAAATGGAGGAACTTCTGGTAAATCACTTCAAAGATCTACTATCAGAACCACAAGAAAATAAAATGAAACCAATTCAAAGAATCTCACAACATATATCTCACCGGGTAACTCAGGACCAGAACCTAGACTTGATGAGAGAAGCTACTCTAGAAGAGGTGGAAGAAATTGTAAAGGGTATGTAGAAAAACAAGGCTCCAAGCCCAGATGGATTTGCAACAGAATTCTAGCAAGCCACTTAGAAATTTATGGGACGAGAAATTCTCGAGGTTGTTGAGGAATCCCGCTGAAATCAAAAGGTATGCTCGAGTCTGAACTCCACTTTTATTGCTCTCATTCCTAAAACATCGAAATCAGAAGATCCTCAGAGATTTCATCCTATTTCCTTATATAATGTCATATATAAAATCATAGCTACTGTTATTGTAAAACGGAACTAAAACCCCTCCTTCCAAATATCATCTCTCTGGAGTAGAAGGGATTTTTCGAGGGAAGGAAAATCTATGATGGGTTGGTAACTTCTCAATAAGTAGTCCACTCTCTCAATGAAAAAGAGCGCGTTGGAATGATGATTAAGATGGACCTCTCTAAGGCATATGATCAATTAAGTTGGGCGTATCTGAGTAGCATTATCAGAGCCTATGGCTTTACTAAAAAATGGATAAATTAGATCCTCGCTATGATATCCACTCTTGTTATTTCTATTCTGCTGAATGGGACTCCTTCCAAAACCTTTAATCCAACACGGGGTCTTAGACAGGGAGACCCACTGTCTCCTTTTCTGTTCATTATTATTGCCAAAGGTCTAGGAATATTTATAAAAAACGAAGTCCGTGAATCTGGGATTAGAGGCCTGAGGATTTGGGCTAATGATTTATCCATCAACCATAAATAATTCATTGACGATATCATGCTCTTCTGTCAAGTCTTCATTAGGGAAGCCTGTAGAATAAAAGAGATTTTGAAAACCTTCATGGAGGCCTCAGGGACTCAGATAAACAATGAAAAATCTTGTATTTTATTTTTCAACACCCAAGGGAATGTCAAGACCTATATAGCTAGGATCTTGGGGTTTAGTACTGGAAACCTCCTCTCCAAATACTTGGGAATGCCCCTATTGGAAAATTACCTAAAATTATCATGCTGGCAGTAGATCCTACAAAAGTTGCAGGGAAGATTAAGTAACTGAGCTTTTAGATTCCTCAACTTGGTAGGCAGGACCGTCCTTCTAAAATTAGTTCTTCAATCGATACCCATATACCAACTCTTAGGTATGGCTTCCCCTAAAGGGGCGTGCTCCAAAATGGTGGATATTTTCAAAAATTTCTTTTGGGGAGGGGAATAACAGGTCACAAAATGGTCATTAATATCCTGGCAGGGACTGGTAAAAAGAAAATGGAAGGTGGTCTAGGCCTCAGAGACCCCTATGCTTTAAATCAAGTAATGGGTGCGAAAATATGGTGGAGATGGATAGGACATGGAAGGGATCTATGGAAACAAATATGGATAAAAAAAAATAATATTCCTAAGAGAACTAAAGATATTCTACAGTACAAAGACCCCCCCAAAGGATCGACAGTATGGAACTGTTGGATCAATGCACGGCAAATAAATTAAACACACAGCAGAAGCAAGCACATAAACACAAGAATTAACGTGGTTCACCCAACCAATCTGGGCTACGTCCACCAAACATAGGCATCAGGGATATATTAATCAAATTGGAGATTACATCAAGAAATCCTCACACACTCTTACAACTATCCGTATGACAACCTATTTTATAGCAGAGAGAACCTAACTGCTCTCACATCAAATTTAGGATGCATTAATTTGCTCCCAACAACCTGGAGATAATCTAGCAACAGATTTTCTATTGTTGTCACACATTGGGATTTTGTCTATTTTTACTAAAACAGAAAAAATCTCAACAATCTCCACCTTGACAACAATTAGCCTGATGCCCTGTTATTATTATTTTATCTTTTCTGCAAGCCAAGAGAAGCCAAACACCAGCGTAGCTTCTCCAACAAAACTGGTTTCGTGAACATGTCTGCACATTTCTCCTTTGTATGCACCTTTTCAAGAGAGACTCCCCTTTCAGTGATAACCTGTCTTACAAAATGGTACTTAATTGGAATATGCTTTGATTTACTATGATAGGCCGGATTCTTAGCCAAATGTATTGCACTTTGACTATCACAAAGTAACCTGATGTTGTCCTGTAACCTACCAAACTCACCAAGCAAACCTTTCAACCAAACCACCTCTTTGCAAGCATGAGAAGCAACAATGTTTTCTGCTTCAGTAGTGGACAAAGCAACAATGTTTTGTAGCTTTGACATCCAGCTGATAGCTCCACCTGCAAGAGTAAAGACGTACCCTGAAGTTGACCTTCTCTTATCCAAATCACCTGCAAAATCGGAATCAACATACCCGCAAACAAATTCACTACTCTTATTGTAAGAAATATAATAACTACTTGTGCCTCTCAAATACCGAAGCACCCATTTCACTGCTGACCAGTGTTCTTTACCCGGATTTTCCATGTACCTGCTGACAACCCCAACTGCATGTGAAATATCTGGTCGAGTACAAACCATCGCATACGTTAAACACCCTACTACATTGGCATATGGAATTCGAGACATATAATCCTTTTCTTCATCTGTATTAGGACATAAACTCGAAGAAATCTTAAAATGGGAAGCTAAAAGGACTGAAACAGGCTTCACATTATTCATACCAAACCTCAAAAGTATTTTCTCAATATACTTTTGTTGTGATAGCCATAACTTACCATTGCTCCTGTCTCTGAAAATCTCCATGCCCAAAATCTATCTTGCTGCTCCTAGATCTTTCATATCAAATGTCCTTGCCATCTGAGCCTTCAACCTATTGATTTCTTCTATGCTTTGCTTGCTAAAAGCATATCGTCAACATACAATACCAAGATAATGAATATTCCATTATTCA
>APFE030663651.1:56621-97089 GCA_000404065.3 Pinus taeda
GAGGACGTTGAATCTCTCAGTCCAATCATGGAAACATTTGGGTCTTACTCAAACAGGTTGGTTCTCATTGGTTGGTTCTGAGGCAGGTCCATCGACAACTATCGATTGATAAATACCATCCCTGGTGTAACTCTCCTTCATTCCAAATTCCAGAAAAATCTATAGACGCAACTACTCACTTTATGCAATTGGAAGTTCATGACTTTACGCAATTGCAAATTCGATGTCTGTCACAAATGTTGTCCTTCTCATATCTTGTTCACAAAGTCATATGACGGTGCAATGTCGGGAACATTAGCGCAATTAATGGGTAACTGCTTAGTACCAACATGAATGGTCCGCATAAGGAAATTCCTGTATCCTGTTCGTTAATTATGAATTCTGGGTACCTGAAAACTCTTCCGGTTGTTATTTGATAGCACTGCAAACACTGGTCTGTTAAGGACTAAATTTCATTAGGATTAGAGTTTCTGACCATTTTTAACATTTTGTATTCTCATTTTCATAGTTTTAAAAAAAAAAAGCTTTCATACTTTTCTTTCAATAGTTTTTTTTGGTATTTCGCTTTTGTGATTTGGTAAATTTAAATTAAGACTTAGCTTTTCTATTAGATGGAAGATGAACCATGGACTGATACCTTTGAAAATTTTAAATGCCACAGAGACTTCCATAAACTTTGAATATAATTCTCTTTGAAACGATTGATGAAGAAATCTCTCAAACCCTCTTATGCCAACAAAACAACCTCCCATCAAACTCGCTAATAATTGCCGACATAGACATGTCATCATAAGTTGGTAATTGATCACCACTTGGGTGGAGACCCAAAAAAAAAGACTTTTAGGAAATTAAAGAAAAGACTTCCAGGAAATTAAGGGTTGTTTATGTAAGCAATAATTATTAAGGAAAGAGGCTTATTCTTTAGTCCAATATAATTTGGTTTATCATCAAAGTTGAAATTTTGATCCTGTTGGCTAAAATAAAAATTTTAAAAATATATAAAAAGTAAAAGAATTAAACAACTATTCAAAATATTTAAATGATGTTTGCTCATAAAAAATTTGCACATGAAAAAATTGGATCCCTCTCAACTCATGTTAGATCCTTATTTAAGATGGATCTAAGTTGATGTGTAGTTGATCACTATTTGGGCGGAGGCCAAAAAAAACACTTCTCGAACATCAAGGGTGTTCATGTAGGAAATAATTATGTGTAAGTTTGATGCATGTGCATAGATGGAGCACAAAGTTTGAGGATGATTGGACTCACGCTCGGCGATGTGATGGGATGGTCACATGATGATTCTGGGAGAAATATTAAATGTTTTGTGGATAGTTGTATTAGGATATAAGTGTTGTTGTCAAAATAAGCTGGACGAAATATTTCCTAATGTAAATCTAATTTCAGTTTCCTTATTTTGTGAGGAGGGAAAACGAATCATCACTTGTGACTATTGGTTACCTATGTAGCTATCTTAAAAGAAATTAGCATATTGTTGCAACAGAGTGTGCACCAACAGAGAAGAAGCTCTAATGGTAGGAGAATAGGTAGAAGATGAGACACCTAGACTGCACATGCCCACATTATAAATCTCACCAATTTAATGTATGATGAATTTGATTAATGAGAAAATCTGTTCATGTGGCTCTGTGTTGGTATTTCCTTTGTTTGTTTATTCTTAATGAGGTTGTTCGTCTACATTTATAAATAATTTGAAATGTGTTGAGAAAAGTATCATGGTTATATGCCTTCATGTCAAATCCAGAGGTGTTGAGAAATAACATGACTGTATGCTTTCATTTCAAATCGATGCTTAGAGTTAAGTGTAATTGGGGGCTGAATACATAGCTACCTCTGCGTATGTGTTAGAAGCCATGTGAGGAAGTCTTGTAGCCATTGTGTTGTCTTCTTGTGGATTGTATCTAACCGTAATTTGATTCCTGTGCATTATTATCCCTAGAATCCTGCACTGTTAAAGTTGATTTTAATTAATGAATTTGGGCATAGTAGCTTCCATCGTTGTGACAACGAAGTCTGTTGAAGAAAGTTGTGCGATTGAGAGCATGTGCTAACTCAATGCACACGGCCTATGTTAATAGATAATGCAATGGATCGATTTTGGAGCATTGAGATTGTAATGTGATGTGTCATGTCATTGTGGGTTCCTCGTAGTTTGAACTAGCGCGTTGAAAGTTGAGCAATCAATTTTGTACCTTGTGGTTTGTGTAGTAATCTGTTGAGTCGAATTACAGTACGAGTCTGCACATGAAGGCCAAGCTTCTTATGATTGTTGATGACCCTTTATTCTATTCTTTCCAAACTTGTGGGGAAACATTCTTCATGTTCTGGGGTCATGATTGTGTGGTGTCTACAGATAGTAAAGCATTGTTCCAGAGAACACAAGTGTCATCTTTGGGAATGCTGCAAAATCCTTTTTTGATTTGATTTTCAATTGACCATTTTGTGATGGTAATGAAAACGTAATAGAGAAAGGTGTGTGGGGCTATTGGTAGCATCGAAGAGTGATTCAATACTATGGAGGATAGACCTTGCGGAGGATCGAGTCATTTTGACATCCCGGAAGTCGAAAATACGATTTTCCAAAAGCGCTAGAAAAATATTTTGCAACGCGGTATGAAAATATTTCGTAGTGCCCACAACAAGACAATTTTTGAGCTGTGTATGATGTTGTGAGAGCCTGATTCGAATTTGTGATTGTGCCATTGATAAGTTAAATCCCTTGTAAGTTGAATGACGTTTGGAAAGATTAAGAATTCATGAGAGAGACCTCTTATAACATCTTTGTAGGAAATATCCACATCCTTTTTTGATTGTTATGTTTAATTAATATGCAAAATTTCCAGAATTGTATTCTACAAAAAAAAATTGTGCTTGTGGGTGTTGCTTTTTCCTAGTGTATTAGGAGATAGCAAGGAAACCCAACATGTCCTGATCAATCAAGGTTTTAACCCTATACATAAAATACCTACATACGAATTCTAAAAGCAAAAAATAAATAATGGCGAGAACATAAAACAAATATACACAAAGATTTTCCTGAGGATCAAAAAACGGAGATTACCATATTCATTTTTCATTATGTTCCTTTCAATGTTACAATACATATTTATACATGTCAAAGCCTTCGTAAACCCCAATCAATTAACCATGGATTAGAACATAACCATAGTTCCCTTGACTGGATCTTCAAAATACCATGGGAAAAAAAATCATCATGCCCAAAACAATGTGCAAAACCCATGCAAAAAACCATGGGTAGATCTGCCCACCTAATATAGGGTCAGAAAAAAACTTTCCCAAGGCACTGCCTCAAACCCCATGTAGGGGGCTACTACACCCTGCAAAACCCCTGCCAAGGGGGGCTACCGCTCCCCCTGCGACACCCCTGTGCATGGGGCTAGTTGTGGAAATAATATCACACACACCCAACAATCAAGTGGTGTCAGACCTCAACTATGTTTTTCAAGGATGTAAAAGTCACAAAAATATTTCATGTTTACAACTCTTTGAGGAAGAAAAGTTTACAACAGGTTGAGGTAAATCTCCATTGAGTTGAGGTTTGGTGATTGTGAGGTGTTGTGCGGATGTAGTGGGGTGTGTCTACCTTGAAGTAGAATAGATTTTTCTTTGGAAATACAGTTAGAATAACAAAGATTGGATAGTGATGGATGTAGGGATAGGTATATTTACAAATCTATCATGAAAAACAGTGTGCAAGCATAGTTGATGCAGGCTACCAAGAAGTTAAGGATGCGCAAGGAGCAAGAAGTTCCCTTGAAGAGGCTTTAGTGGAAGAATAATAAGGGACCTTCGAAGAGGTAAAGAAAAATTAAAGGACAACTTGATAGTGGATAAAAAAAAGTGGGGGTGGGGGTGAAGAGTTGATATGCTCTTGAGAAATAAAAAGTGCATTTGTTGGGAAGTAGTTGGTTCACAAAGTAGTGGAAGATGAGATCTTGTTATGGATATTATTAATTTCAGTGCTAGTTTGGTCATTAAAAGAATCATGTTTGCAAGACTAAACTGGTAGCAATTGTCATAATAGGTAAGTTATGTCAAAGGAGCTGGGTAGGAAAGCTCTTAGATGAAAAATGGTGACAGAACCTGATGACAAAACTAAGGATAGTGAGTTGTTGAAGATGCATTAGTCGACAACTTTGGAATCCAAGGAGCAAGCATGCTCAAGAAGAGGTTCTACTACAAAGAGCCTAAAGGAGAGAAGATACCAAGAGGGTGACTTGGTATTGCATGATAAGAAACATACTTGATACAGAGATAAGAAGGGCTAGTTTATTCTCACTATCATACAAGGAGAGTCATGAGAGATAGAGATGAAGATAATTTTAATTATTCATAGAAGGGGATCAAAAGAAGGTCACAAGAAGAATAAGAAAATAGTCAAAACAGTGAGTGATGAAGGATTGAGTAGGAGATGGTTGAATTAGGGGAAGTACTAAATCCTGTGGAAAAATTGCTACAACATAGTCAATACGACTAGAGTTATACGAAGGAAGAATGATGTTGAACATGGAAGTCTACAACAGTGAAGGGATGACAAAAATAAGAAAAAAATATTCAGCAATAGTTGTGAGAATACTAAACAAGGAGCTAGTGGTCTCTTGTTTTTAGTCAATTTTGGATTGATTGTTGATTACAAGTAACAGTAATGAGTGTTTGTAGTTGAGGATGATGGAAAGGAATCTTATGGTAGAAAGTGAAGGAAGAATAGTAGAGTTATCAGAGGAAGAAGGTGAGTACTTGCATGTAGAATCCAAAAGAGAAGAGAGTGATCAAATGAAGATTTCGGAGGAAGGATTCAACAAAAATACTAGGATTAGACTAGGCATGGAAGAGATTAGTATGGTATTTATAAACAAGTCAATGGAGTCATCTTATTATAGTGGCTTGTGTGAATATCGTAGTGGGCAAAGAGAAGCTCATAGAAGGAAGATATTTTTGACTGCTGAGAGTCATACTAAAGGTTAAAAAAGAAGCCATAGCAGATTAGGTTAGGATAAAATTAATAGAGAAGTAGCTGAAATCAAATTACAACTAGAGATTATGAGAGGACTACTACAAGAAAATGAGGAAGATCAGGGTTACAGATAGAATCTTTGAAAGAGAGTGAAATGGAGTTTATTGCAAGTGAAGCTAAGATAGAGTAAAGGATCAATTAGAGACAAAGCTCAAGGGAGTTGACTTGCAGCCATGGAAGAACAACCTAAGGGTGATGAACACATGTGATGAAGCATGTGAATATTTGATGCACATCATGAAGACATATTTCAGCAAAATATTTAGTTAGAGGATGAAATTGAAAAAAGGAAAGTGAGAAGGTATAGTTGGTTGGATGAAGGGATGATCTATGATGTGTTGGCAAGTTGAATAGTTCAATCGAAAGTAAAGTTCAGAGTTTGCAGCAAAAGCAGTAGAAGAAGGTACAAGTTGAGAAAATATCAGGTAAGAAATTTATTTCATTTTGCAGGTGACAGTTGAGGAAGGTGAGGATATTTGCAACTACTTAGAGCAAGGAATGCTTGTAGAGTTCTAGAGAATAGAATTAGGAAGATGCCAAAATCCCAAACTTAGGAGAAACTTTGGTGACATATCATGTGGCAAGGTAGAGACTTGTTACTACAGAGGCATGTTACAACTCATGAGTTAAAGTTTTCTGAGAAGACCAGATGCATATGACTAGGAGGTAATATATTTTGTACCTTAGGAGTCTGACACAAGTGCATAGATGGAGTAGAAAGTTTGAGGGAGACTAGAAAGAGGCTTGCTAATGTGATGGGATGGTCACATGATGATGCTCGGAGAAATCTTAAATGTTTTGTAGATATGTGTATTAGGATGTGAGTTTTTTTGTTAGAATAAGTTAGAGGAAATATTTCCTAATGTAAATGTAATTCAGTGTCACTTATTTGTGAGGAGGAGAAACAAACCATCACTTGTGACTCTTGGTTACATATGTGGCTTTCTTTATAAATAAATAAGTGTTGGGAAGAATAGGATGGGGTAGCAGAGTGTGCAACAATGCAGAGGAGAAGCTTCAACGTTAGGAGAAGAGGCAGAGGATGAGAGGCTTGAGCTACACATGCCCACATTGAAAATTTGGCTAGTTTAATGTATGGTGAATTTGATTAATGAGAAAATCTATCCATGTGCCTCTGTATTTATATTTCCTCTATATGTCTATTGTTAATGATGTTGTTTGTATGCACTTATTAAGAATATGAAATGTGCCAACAAATGTATCATGGTTGTATGCCTTCATGTCGAATTTGGAGGTGTTGAGAAATAACATGGTTGCAGGCTTTCATGTCAAATCAATGCTTAGAGTTAAGTGTAATTTAGGGATGAATACATAGCTACTTGTCTGTATGTCTTAGAAGTCATGTGAGGTATCCCTGTATCCATTGCGCTATCTATTTGTTTATTTTTTTGAATCGTAGTTTGATTCGTGTGCATTGTTATCCCTAGAAGGCAGCACTAAGAAACTTGATTTTAATTAATGAATATGGGCATGGTATCTTCCATCACTGTGACAACAAAGTATGTAGAACAAAGTGGTGCAATTGAGAGCCTATACCAATTCAATACACACGGGCTAGGTTAATAAATAACACAATAGATGGATTTTGGAGCATTGAGATTGGAATGTGATCCGTCCTATTTTTGTGGGTTCCCCATGGTTTGAAATAGTGTGTTTAGAGTTGAGTGATCAATTCAATGGCTTGTGGTTTGTGTAGTACCCTGTTGAGACGATTTACAATAGGAGTTTGCACATGAAGACCTAACCACTTGTGATTGTTGATGACCCTTTGCTCTATTGTTTCCAAACCCATGGGGGAACATTCTTTATTCTTTGAAGTCATGACTATATGGTGTCTATAGAAAATAGAGTGGTTTCTGAGAGAACCCAAGTGCCCTGTCTAGGAATGTTGCCAAATCCTTCATCAGACTGATTGTTGGTTAACCAATTTGTGATGGTAATGAAATCATAATGGAGAATGACATGTGGAGTTGTTGGTAGTGTGAAAGAGTGATTGAAGACTGTGTAGGATCTACCTTGCTGAGGGTTGAGTCGTTTCAGCTTCCCAAAAGTAAAAAATAAGATTTTTTGAAAGCGTTATGAAAATATTTCGAAGCAACCCACAAAAAAACAATTTTTGGGTTGTGTACGAAGTTTTGAGATCATGTTTCGACTTGGCGGTTGTGTCATCAATAAGTTGAGTCCCTTGTAAGTTGAATGATGCATGGAATGAGTAGAAAGGCATGAGAGAGACCTCTCATAGCATCTATAAAGGAAATATCAACATCCTCTTTTGATTGCTATGTTTAATTAATATGATGAATTTCCAGAATTGGATTCTACAACACAAAATTGTGCTTGTGGGTGTTGTTCTGTCGTGGGGTATTGGGAGACAGTTGGAGCAACCCGCCATGTCTACATCGAATTTGAACATAGTGAAAGAGAAGAATTAGTAAAATGTTTGTTTTTAAATTTTAATTATTATTTTATGCAAATATCTTATTAGAGTTAGATGCTATTAATAAGTATATGATTTTATTATATATACAATTACTATTATTGGAAATAGTTTTTTTATTATATTTATGTTTAAATTAGTCCCTTCATTTTTACAATAAAATATTAACATTATTTATAATTAAATTAAGAATCAATTTTATTTATATTTAATAAAAAAATGTTACTAATATAAAATTTACAAATATGTGTACTCATCACCAACAAATTTATTTTATGTGAATTGATTTTCTCCTAATCTACATTCATTTACTAATAATCACTAAAAAAAATATAAATTCAATTTATCCTTTTTACTCATACTTTCATTATCTTCAAACTCTACTTACTTCAAGAAGTTGCAAAAGTACCTCTTACAGTTTAACTACTATAATCTTGCTCTAAATTCTAACTCATTTGATTTTTGCTAATAATTAGACAAACTTGCATACCATCACCTGTCTTCATGATCTCACCACTCCTAGAAATCCGTTTCAGCAGATCTTCATGCTCTCACTATGCAAATGTTCAACATTCAGCTAATCTCAATCAGATTTAGAATCTGATTCTTTCTTTCAATCTCCCAGCTTTATCTTGGTGAAGCTCTAACTGCCAGCAACAATTACTCCTTCACTGAGTTTTCTTTCACTGTTTTGTTCTTACCCTGAGTTCTTCAAAACTAATTTACCTGTTCCTTTTGCATGCAAAGTCTTCTTTCTACTCGTAGGAAATCTTTCCTTGCTTCGATACCAAAATGACACGGGAAAGAGCCACCTAAAGGAAATTTCCATAGTTTTAATAATCACCTTACATAAACATGTGGGTTATCACCCACCTATATGAATCATGAGCATTTACATTGGTGAATTTTAACATAAACCCGACCAATCACCAAACAATGCTTTAACATATAATCCACCAATGAACGTCGGTCCCACATGAATGCACAAAACTAAACTCCAAATAAATTAAACTCACGTCCATCAACTCCTTCTTTCCACTCAACAATTGAACAATAATTGAACAACAATTGAAAAACAATTGAATAGCAATTGATATTTGAACAACAATCGGTTCCATGTTGACTTTCCATTTTTTCATAAGTGCTTCACTCTACGCCATTGATCTTACCATTCAATCTAATGATTGATAGTCACCCAATCAATGCACATCACATATCACAATTTCTCTTGGTTAGGTTCATTCACTCATGAACGATGCGATGTGATATTAATCTAAAGGTCATCATCAGCAATGATCCAACAGTCTGCGGCCCTTCAACTAACATACGGGTTACCAAACAACTTAACCCTCGTAGTTGACTCTGACATCAATGGTTGAAAATGCGATCGATGGTTAGGATTGATTGTGGTGCTTAAAACCCAATAAGGACACCTGTAGACTCCTAACCTCCGTAGTTATGCATTTCACTTTGGCTTTTTTCACTTTTTCTGCATGTCTCTTTTCTTCAGTTATTCTTTTGCATGCTCCTTTAAAACTACTACCTCTGAGCTTTGCACTGATTCTTCTAAAATACAATGAGATGATTCTTGTGAGCTGAATGCTCTTGCATCATATAATTATATTTCAATTTATTCATTTCAATATTATTTATTTTCTAGACTTTCATATAATATTATTTGGATAAATTTTAAAAGCATATTAAATATAATTTTATTGGATACATTTAAAAACATATTAAATATTATTTTAATAAATTTGAAGTATTTGAAAAAGGGAAATTGAATAGAAAGAAATAATAAGATGATGCATATTTATTTATTGATGTGGTTAACTTCATGAAAGCATTTTATTAAACTTAAGATTAGTGGTGTTTAAGGAGAACCAATGGAGTTAGGAGAGCTAGTATAGGGTGTATCCTCAGTCATAATTCAAATGTTGATGAGAATTGAGTGGCCACTAAATTGTCACGATATATACTACAATTCACAATTTTTTCTAAATATTGTACCAAGTTACTGAAACTCATCCATACCATTATCTACTCCCATATGTTTGTTGAAAATTCAATGTTCGATCATTGTCAACCATTGTTGACTCTGTTTTCTATGGTTGACCTTCATCAAGTATGGTCAGTCTTGTTCAACCATGGACAACCTAGATCAACCATTGTCAAATTTGGTCAATTATAATGACCATAATCAACATTTAAAAATCATGGTGAACCCTTTCTCAACATCATCAACCATATTTAATATTGTTTACTAGGTAACCATGGTAAAACATGGTCAACTATAACCTTCCATTACTAATATAGATAAGCATACTCTTATCATAAAAAAAAATATGGTCAAACATGGTTAAATTAGTCAAACCATATTCAGTCATGTTGAACTTCGTGAAGCCATGTGACAAATTTACCAATCTAAAAAACATTTCAATATGTCAAATATTGTCACATTATGATAAACATTGTTGCAATATTACATTTCCGCATTGTGACATAAATATATTGGACATTACAATCCCATAAACATTGTCACGACAATTTTTTGTGCTTATAATGATGGGTGAAATATCAATTTCTTACTTTTATTAATCTATGGGTTCATATTCCTAGGGTATAATATTATTCATAGGGTTTATAATATTCATATTCCTACGATTTAATATAAATCCAATGTATTTATAATCTTCTTCAACCATGGTCCAATATCACATTATGACAAATATTGTCACAATATGAAAATGAACCATTGTGAATCATCGTCAACCATGGTCCAATGTCACACTGTGCCAAAGATTGTCTTAATATAAATATCAACCATGGTTGAATGTCACATTATGACAAAGATTGTCACAATATGAAAATCATATATGGTAAGCCATTGTCAATCATCATCAACAATGGTTGATCATGGTCAACCTTTGTCCAATGTCGCATTGTGACAAAGATTACCCCAATGTCAAAATAAACCATGGCTAAACATGGTAATCCTTGGTCCAACGTCACATTCTAACAAATATTGTCTTAATACTAAAATTAACCATGTCAAACCATGGTAGACCATGTTTATTTCATGGTTTATAGTATTGTTTAAGGGTTGATATAACTAGGGTTTATAATATTAATCCCTTAGGTTTAATATTATTCCTTTGGGTTTATAAACTATTGGTTTTTTAGTGTTAATCCCTTGGGTTTATAAGATCAATCCGTTGGGCTTACTAATATAAGGGTTCACGTTCGTAGGGCATATAATTATACATAGTGTTTGTAATATTAATCCTCGGGTTTAATATAAATCCCTTATGTTTATAATCATGGTAAACCATGGTCAGCCACTGTCCAATGTCACATTATGACAAATATTATCTCAATATGAAAATAGACCATGGTGCAATGCCACATTGTAACAAAGGTGTTCTCAGTATGAAAATGGACCATGGTCAACCATGTTTATTTTAGGGTTTATAATATTTATCTTAGAGTTTATATAGGTTTGGTTTATAATACTGATCCATTTTGTTTAATATTATTCCCTTGGGTCTATAATACCTTAGGGTTTATAACATCAATCCTTTGAGTTTTTTGATTCATTGGGTTGGTAATATTAATCTCTTATGTCCCTTGGGTTTGTTCTTATGTTAGGTTTATAAAATTTATCCCTTGGATTTACTAATTAGTTGGGTTTATAATATTAATAAACACTTGGGTTTAATATTATAATCCCTTGGGTTTAAATATGGACAAACATGGTTAAATTAGTCAAACCATATTCAACCATGGTGAACTTGGTGAAGCCATGCGACAAATGTACCAATCTAACAAACATGGCAATGTTTCAAACATTGTCACATTATGATAAACATTGTTGTAATATTACATTATCACATTGTGAAAGGAATATAATCAACGTCACAATCTCACAAACATTGTCATCATTGTTAAGCATGGTCAACCATTTTTGTGTTTATAATAGTTATCTTGGGGTTTAAAAAAATTAGCTTTATATTATTAATCCATTGGGGTTAATATTATTCCCTTAGGTTTACAAACCTTCAGTTTTGAGTATTTTTTCATTTCGTTTATTACTACCTTAAGTTTATAATATCAATCCCTTGACTTTATTAATCCAAGGGTTAATATTCATAGGGTTTATAATATCAATCCTTGGGTGAAATATAAATCCCTTGGGTTTATAATGATGGTTAACCCTTGGGTTTATAAATCGCTTGGGTTTATAATGATGGGTTCAATATCATTTTCTTTCTTTTAATAGTCATATTCCTATGGTTAAATATAAATATCATACATTTATAATTTTGGTCAACCTTCGTGCAATCTCACATTGTGACAAATATTTTCTCATTATGAAAATCACCATTGTGAATCATGGTCAACCATGGTCCAATGTTTCATTGTGGTGAATATTGTGTTAATATAAATATCAACCATGGTCAAATGTCACATTATGACAAAGATTGTGACAATATGATAATCATCCATGGTCAACCATTGTTCAATGTCACATTGTGACAAATATTATCTCAATATGAAAATAAACCATCGCCAAACATGGTCATCCTTGGTCTAACATCACATTCTAACAAATATTGCATGAATGTTAAAAGAAACCATGCTAGACCGTGGTTGTCCATGTTTATTTCCGGGTTTATAGTATTTATCTAAGGCTTTACATACCTAGGGTTTATCATATTAATCCCTTGGGTTTATAAACCCTTAGATTTTAGTATTAATCCCTTGGGTTTATAAACCCTTGGATTTTAGTATTAATCCCTTGGGTTTATTATTTCATTGGGTTTATAATACCAATTGTTGTCTTTACTAATCTAAGTGTTCATATTCCTAGGGTATAAAATTATGCATAGTGTTTGTTCTAGTGCAACAACATTTACCAATGTGGTTGATATACATCAATAGACGTATATGAAATACATCTACAACAACATTTATCAATGTCGTTGATATACACTGATAGGCTTATATCCACAACCCATCACATTAATAACGGTTATGTGTATTTTCTTGAACTTTAATCTCATTATTAATAACTATATAAATAATAATAGCCATATTATTTTATATTTATATAATTATATTTATTATATTTAATATTAATTTTCATATTAATTAATATTATTTATTACTTAAAATTTTGCTAATATATTAATAGTTATATTTAAAATATATATATAATTCATATATAACAAATAATAACATTTTAGTTATTATTAATGATATGTAATTATTTTCACCAATATATTATCATCAATAATTATTATTATATTCATGATATAATTACCAATATATTTATATATTTATTTGGAGTATATAAAAAAAATTTTATCACAATATTATTAAACCTAAAATATATTACACTATTAATTTGGAACATATATATATAAGATTATACACTTGTAACTCAACACTATAATATAATCATATATAACATAACAATAGTTCTTTGTTATTATTATCTAATAAGTATTTATCTGTCATCAATATAATCAACAATTGTTATATATTTATTGATATAACTGCTAATATGTTTCATATATTTATTTTAAATATAATAAAATATCAACAATAAATATATTATTATATTACACTAAAAAAAACATTATATTATTATTTACAAATTATTAATACCATAATTAACCGAGGGATATCAATATTGTAAATTCAAAGGATAAAAAAAAATCCAACAAACTTAATATTACAAATAGAAAGGATTAATAAACCCTAGGAATGGAAACTTGTTGACCAATATCATATTTGGGTTGTTTCCTCATTGAGGAGGTTTGAGATAATGATTTGAGTAATCTTGATTTAGAAAAAGTTAGATGGTAGAGTTAGAAGAAACTCAAACTTACTATTTTAGAACAACTCTATGCTTTGAACAAATTCATACAGTAAAAGTTTACTGAATGCTTAAATGCATATACTATGTGACATTTTATTACCTTAATAACAAGTTCGATTTTTTCTTCGGGAAAAAAATAAACTGTAGGAATTAATATTTTAAACCAAAATAATCAATAAACCCAAGGAATTAAATTATAAACCCAACGGATTAAATTCCTTGGGTTCATATTCCTAGGGTATAAAATTATTCATAGTGCTTGTAATATTAATGTTTGGGTTTAATATAAATCACTTATGTTTATAATCATGTTCAGCCATGGTGAACCATTATCCAATGTCACATTGTGAGAAATATTTTCTCAATATGATAATCAACTATGATTGAATGTCACATTGTGACACAATTTTCCTCAAACATGAAAATGGACTGTGGTAAACCATGTTTATTTTAGGGTTTATAATATTTATCTTAAGGTTTATATACGTTGGGTTTATAATATTAATCGCTTCACTTTAGTATTATTCCCTTTGGTTCATAAGACCTTAGAGTTTATAACAATAATCCCTTGAGTTTTCTAATTTTTTAGGTTGGTAATATTAATCTCTTATGTTTATTAAACTTTAATATTAAGGGTTAATTATTAGTCCCAGGGTTTAGTATTAATCTGTTAGGTTTTTTATGTTTATCGCTTTGGTTTATTAGTTTGTTGGGTTTATTAATTCCTAGGGTTTATTAATCCCCTCGGTTTATAATATTGATCGCTTTGGTTTGTTTATCCCTTAGGTTTATAGTATTTTTCCTTTGGGTTTACTAATTCCTTGGTTTTATAATATTTAACCCTTGGGTTTATCAATCCCTTGGGTTTATAATATTTATAATTCCATGGGTTTATAACTTAATCCCTTGGGTTTTTAATATTTATAATACCTTGGATTTATTATTCCCTTGAGTTTGAAATATTAAGCCTTAAGTTTTATTAATCCCTTGGGTTTTTAATATTGATCCATTGGATCTTTTCATCCCTTAGGTTTATAATATTTAATCCCTTGATTTTGTTCATCCCTTGGGTTTGTTGATACCTTAGGTTCATAAAATTTATCCCTTGGGTTTATTAATCTTTTGGGTTTATAGTATTAAAAATCCCATGTGTTTATTAACCCCTTGAGTTTATAATATTAAACCCTTATGTTTATAATATGTATACCTTAGGTTTACTAATTTTGTGAGGTTTATAATATTAAACACTTGGCTTTATTAATCCCTTGAGTTTAAAATATTTAATTCCTAGGGTTTATTAATCCCTTGGGTTTTTTATATTGATCGCTTGTGTTTGTTGATCCCTTAAGTTTATAATATTTATCCCTTAGGTATATTTGTCCATTAGGTTTATAATATTTATCCCTTAGGTTTATAGTATTTATCCTTTTGGTTTACTCATTCATTAGGTTTATAATATTAAACCCTTGGGTTTATTAGTCCCTTTACTGTATAATATGTATAATTCCATGGGTTTATAACTTAATGCATTGGGTTTATGATATTAATAGTCCTTAGGGTTTATTAATCCCTTGGGGCTTTTAATATTTATCCCTTGGGTTCGTTGATCCTTTAGGTTTATAATATTCAATCCATTAGTTTTAAAATATTAATAATTCATTTGGTTTATAATTTAATCCTTTCGGTTTAATAATCCATTTAGTTTAGAATATTAAGTCATAGGGTTTATCAATCCATCAGATTTTTAATATTGATCCATTGGCTTTGTTGATACCTTAGATTTACAATATTTATCTATTGTGTTTACTAATCCACTGAGTTTATGATATTTATAATCCCATGGGTTTATTAACCTCTTGGGTTTAAAATGTTAATTACTAAGGTTTATTAATCTGACGTGTTTTTAATATTGATTCTTTTTGTTTATTGATCCTTTATATATATAATATTTACCACTTGTCTTTATCGATTGATTGGGTTTATAATATTGAACTGTTAGGTTTATAATATTAATATTCATGTGTGTTTATCAATCGTTCGGGTTTAAAATATTAATTCTCTGGTTTTATTAATCCTTTGCATTTTTAATAGTGATCCCTTGGGTTGTTGATCCCTTAGGTTTATAATATTTATCCATTAGGTTTGTTAATCGCTTGGGTTTATAACATTAGAATCTTAGTTTTATTAGTTCTTTAGATTCATAATATTAATAATTCCTTGGGTTTATAACTTAATCCCCTGGGTTTTAATATTTATAATCCTATGGGTTTATTAATCCCTAGAGTTTAAAATATTAATTGGCAGGTTTTATTAGTCCCTTAGGTTTTTAATATTGATCCCTTGGGTTTGTCGATCCCTTAGGTTTATAATATTTATCTCTTAAGTTGATAATATTTACAGCTTGCGTTTACTAATTACTTTGGATTATTAGTCCCTTGGGTTTATAATTTAATCGCTTGGGTTTATTAATCTCTTGACTTTAAAATATTGATTCCTAGGGTTTATTGATCCGTTGGGTTTTTAAGATTGATGTCGTGGTTTTGTTGATCCCTTAGTTTTATAATATTTATCCCTTGGATTAAATAATTCGTGGGTTTATAATATTAATAATCTGATTGGTTTATTAATCCCTTAGGTTTGAAATGTTAATTCCTATGGTTTATTTATATGATGTGTTTTTAATATTGGTTCCTTATCTTTTTCAGTCCTTTACATTTATAATATGTATTCCTAGGGTTCACTAACTCATTGGTTTTATAATATTAAACTCTTGGGTTTATTATTTTCTTCAATTTATAATATTAATAGTCAAGTGTGTTTATTAATCTCTCAGGTTTAATTAATTCCTAGGGTTTATTAATCCCTTCTATTTTTAATATTGATCTATCGAGTTTGTTGATCCATTTGGTTTGTAATTTTAGTATCTTGTGTTTACTAATTCTTTGGGTTTATAATATTAAACCCTTGGGTTTATGTGTGCCTTGAGTTTACAATATTGATAATTGGTTCGGTTTATTAATTTAATCCCTTGGGTTTATTCATTATTTGGGTTTAAAATAATAAATCGTAGGGTTTATTAATCCGTTCTATTTGTGATATTAGTCTCTTGGATTTTCTTAAACCTTTGAGTTTATAATATTGATAATGCCCTAAGTTGATTATAATATTATTATTTGTAAGTAAAAGTATAATATTTTTTTAGTTTAGTATATAATGTATATATAGTTGATGTTATTATTATATTTTATAATATAACAATTGTTAACGTATATTGTGAGAGATGAAATACTTATTATAAATAATAATAAAAATAACTATTATATAATGTTATATCTAGATTATATTGAGTTGAGTTGGATATTAATTTAAATATTAACAAAATTAATATATATATATATATATATATTATATATATATATATATATATATAAGATATATATATATATTAGTATATATAGATATATATAGATATAAGATATTATATTATAGATATATATATTCCAAGGTAGTAGTATAATATATTATACTAGTAGGTTTAATAAACATAAGAGATTAATGTTACCAATTTAAATAATTAGAAAGCTCAAGCTATTAATGTTATAAACCCTAAGGTCTTATGAAACCAAGGGAATAATATTAAAGTGACGTGATTAATACTATAAACCCAACGTATATAAACCTTAATATAAATATTATAAACCCTAAAATAAAAATGCTTTACCACAATCCATTTTCATATTGAGGCAAATTTTGTCACAATATGATGTTCAATCATAGTTGATTTTCATATTGAGAAAATATTTCTCACAATGTGATGTTGGACAATGGTTGACATTGATTATAAACACAAGGGATTTATATTATATCCAACTATTAATATTACAAACACTATGAATAATTTTATACCTTAGGAATATGAACCCAAGGAATTTAATCCCTTATGTTTATAATTTAATCCCTTAGATTTGTTCATTATTTGGGTTTAAAATAATAATTCCTAAGTTTTATTAATCCTTTCAATTTGTAATATTAGTCTATTGGATTTTTTTGATCCTTTGAATTTATAATATTCATAATCCCCTCAGTTGATTATGGTATTATTATTTGTAAATAATATATATATTTTTTAGTTTAATATATAAGTTCACTTATAGTTGATGTTTTTTATATTTCAAGTAAATTATGAAACCTTTTAACAATATAGTCAAAATATATAAATTATTCACTCTATTAGTGAGAGATAATACTTATTATTAATATTAAAAAAATAACTATTCATTAGTTATATCTGATTATATTATGTTTGAGTTCACGTATTAAGTATTAACAAAATTTTATAATATACACACCCATCACCACACACATATTTCCAAGTATAGTTATTAATTATTTTTAATATATTGTGTGGTATAGTTTACATTTTTAATATACTTTGAAGTAATATATAAAATATATTGATAATTATATTCATGAATAAATAATAATTATTGATGATAATATAATGGTGAGAATGATATTTATCAGTGAACCCATGCAAAAACCAATTACAAGCGAGAGAGACAAGGAGGATGGGAAAGTAGGCATTTTACCCTAGCAAAGGTTGCGGTTAATCGTTCATTACTGTAGACAATCATAGCACTACTGACTCTTTGTTGGCTCCCCTCAATGCCTCCACTCCCCTACAGGCACCCATTATCTTCGGCGTTTATGACTCCATTACAGTTGCAATATGGAGGATATGGATTTCGAGGTCATTGATTATTCTTTGGACCCATTTCCTGACTAACCTCTCTTTATCTACCCTAAATTTGAACCGGCTCATTCTGCTCATCGCTCACATATCGACCCGTCTCCATCTCACTCTTCTCTGGTGGTAACCTTCCCTGGACAATCAACTTCCTCTCTATACTTCAGGGACTCTCTCCATTGATTCCCCAACTCTTGATTGTACCCCGCTCTCACCTGGGACCCCACATCTACATGTTGTTGTGTCACCCCCATCTCCTTCCTTTGAGCCAGTGCCTTCGAGGGATATTTTTCAACAGGACATTCCATTCACTCACATGAATCCGGACCACACTGAAGCGACTGAGCATCCTGTATCAGGTTTAGACATTCCTCTCTGCCCTGGATCGGTAGTACCATTGTCTATTCCCCCATTTGGTTGCCTTGAAACCCCTATCATCAAGGTGAAATATGTGGCACATCAGTTGCAATAGGACGATAAAATTCCTACCGATCACAAGCTTATGCACATTATTTCCTAATTTTTAACCACAAATTCAGTTAAAAGGCTTAGATTTAATAAAGATTGGAAAAACATAAATGTGGCCCAATGATAATGAAAGTGGGATGAATGTGGTGACATAGTAGTGAAATGGAGGTGAATGGAAGTGATATAATGGACATAATAGTGAAAGTGTAATGGAAATGAATGACATTTTCAAGACTCAACAATCCTTATTCTATTTTTTTGTTTGAAATCCCTATCCTCTATAAGATGCATTGAACTTCTTTTATGGAGTTGTGTTCTCTTTATTACCTATGCCTTGAGGTTTTTCTTGCTTCTTGTCCCATTTTCCTTTGTTATTTGCATTACGTTTCGAATCTAGTTTAGTCTCAGATCTGCGCTTCAATTTTTCATAGCAATGATTTAGTTGTTGGATGCAGTCCTCTAATGATCTATGCTCATCAAAATTAATTTTGTCATTGAATGCCATTGGTAACCCACTAGTGAATCTCTGAATCTTGGCCTTCTCCTCCTTGAGGTAAGGAACATACCTCAATAGCTCCAAGAACTTGTTAGTGTTCTCATCATCTTTCATAGATCCCATCTTTAGTTCATATATTTCCTTTGCCCTATATTCAAAGCGTCTCTCTAATATGTACTTCCTTTTAAATAAATGCTCAAACTCATCAAAGTCAATTCTTCTCCTCTACACCTCTAAACTTATTCACATATTCACACCAAATTTCTGCTTTACCTTTGAAGTTGAATGTAGCTACTTTGGATTTCATGTTCTTTGAATAGTCATGCAACCTAAAGAAATTCCTCATAACAAGAAACCATGTCTCTACAACCTATGATTTCTTCATCTCTCTCTCAAATTTTGGTGGATTTTCTTTCTTAAAATCATTTGGTAAGTATCCCCTATCACTCCTTCTGCATGGATGATAATGATATGGACCATCATGTCTATGAGAACCATAACTAGGATGGTAGTTGTGTCTATCCCTTCTCCTGTCTGGATTATCCAACAATCTGCCATCTCTGACCGTGTCATCGATATCTGACCTGTGACCACCATACGACCTACTACCATATGGCCCATTATTTTTCCTTCTTCTCATGGATGATCCGAAGTCATCCCTGTCACTACAACTCTGACAAAATCTAATGTATCACTGCATTTACCTATGCTAGTTTCTCCTGTGCGTGTATGATTCTATTATTATTTTCCTTACAACTCCTTATTTCTTCCTTTAAGATCCTCAATGTATCTGGAAAATTGGAAGAATTCCCAACACCATACTACTCATTGGATTCATAGGGAGAGTCTTTGTAGTCTACCATCTTGCCAGAAATTTAATATTTTTTCCTGCAAGATATATCATGTAAGCTAAACAAAATTACAATAAACCAATGTACCTTTGTATAGCTTGGGAAGGGTATCTTGTCTTCAAGGTCAAAAAATCAATGTGATACATGTAAAACTTAATCACGAAAACATATAGAAACATAACACATAATCATATAACCATGCAACCATCATTCTAGCTACGGTCCAATCATCAATGAATAACCTTATCAACAATGCATACCATGACCTCATGCATGAAAACAACCACTACATCATTCTACACTTGACCACATGCAAAAATTAGCATGCATAATCATTGCGTAACCAATCACACACTTGCATAAATACATGTAATCATGCATAAACAACAATACTTGTAACGAAACCTACAAGAATGGTACACGTAACCAATCATACAAGAATGCAACTAAACATATGAGAATGTAAGAAAACATGCAAAATGATACATGTAAGCAACATATAACAACATGTAACCAGTCATTCACTCATGACTATGCACTTCATAATAAAAACATCAACTTCCACAAGACAACATCACTGAAACCATGATCAACATCATGAAAATGCAACAAGCACATGGAATGCAAGTGTAAGAGACACACATGCAACTAACATGCATGCATGACCAACACACAACACATCTAGTTTAAGGGGTGAACCACGCTCTGATGCTACTATGCAACACCCTCCTCCGACATCTACCTAAGCAACCAGCTAGTCAGGGTAAACATGTGATGAGAGGCCACTATGATATGATTTGACCTCCCAATTTGCGTTAAGGAAGTGGAACCAATGGAAAAACACCATATAGACATTCAACATCAGCATTAGGACACTTAGGAACCAATCCAAACATTCTTGCAACTAGCCCTTGGGTCCCACTGAAATTTTGGACCATTTGAACTCTAGACGCTCTCATGCTATGGGCATGCCAGCGTCCAAGGACCTTTGGATGCTCTCATAGGCTTGCAAGCCAACATCCAAGGACTATTTTTAACAATGCTATGTTAGCGTGCCTGGGATTTGAGCCACTTTTTCGGGCCCAAAGCCCGAGTCATTTCCCTATGAGGTGGTAACTGTAAATCATCGCCAGTAAGTACATCCTTGAATTGTTGTAAAATTAGGTACCATCTCAAAAAATCTTCATCCTCAACTTCCTTACTCTTGTAACTAGAAATGTGAACTGCAAATAACACACCCTTTCCTATGACTTCACTTTTCTTTCTTAGATGTTACCATCCTAACTGACATGGATTTATTCTTACCCTATAAGACTATTTGTTCTCCATTGTCATCCCAGCACTCAATGGCCTTGTCATAGAAATCCACCTTGGTTCTATGAAGGTACAACCAATCCATGCCCAAAAACATACTGTATGATCCCAACGGTAATACATTTAAATGTGTTGTGGTAGGCATAACATTCAAATCAAATTCACAAGATCTTACCAATGATGAACTTGCTTCTTTGTACATGTAGCCTACTGCACTATCAAAGATTTTGCATGAAATTCCTTAATAAAACCACACTTATCCACCAAGTCAGTACTAACATAGCTATAATTAGATCCAGGGTCAATCAAAATAGAAATAACTTGATAAAAAATATTACTATCCATCTCAATCAAAGATTCTTTATGGACTACCTATTTGTTATCTAATGTTGCATAAATACGAGGAACACTCTAACCAACATCCCCAATAGTCTATGCCTCCTACACACTATATATATGAGGCCTACCTCCCTTGTTCTATGGATAATCTCTCCTGCAATGATCTTTGCCACAAGTACACCACTCTATAGGCGTCTATCCTACATCCTTATTCTGCTTTTCTTATTGAAATCCATATCCTCTATAAGATGCATTGAACTTCTTTTATGGCATTGTGTTCTCTTTATTACCTATTCCCTAAGGTTTTTCTTACTTCTTGTCCCATTTTCCTTTGTTCTTTGCATCATATTTCTAGTCTGGTTTACTCTCGAATTTGCACTTTGATTGTTCATAGAAATGATTTAGTTGTTGGATGGCCTCCTCTAATGATCTATGCTCATCAAACTCAATTTTGTCATTGAATGCCATTGGTAACCCACTAGTGAATCTTTGAATCTTGGCTTTCTCCTCCTTGAGGTAAGGAACATACCTTAGTATCTCCAAGAACTTGTTATAGTTCTCATCATTTGTGATAGATCCCATCCTTAGTTCATAGAATTCCTTTGCCCTATCTTCAACTCTAACAGGTACTTCCTTTTGAATAGATTCTCAAACTCATCCAAGTCAATTCTTCCTCCTATATACCTCTAAAATTCTTCACATATTCACACCAAATGTTTGCTTTACCTTTGAGATTGAATGTAGCTACTTTGATTTTCATGTTCTCTGAATAGTCATGCAACCTAAAGAAATTTGTCATAAAAAGAAACCATGCCTCTGCATCCTGAGATTTCTTCATCTCTCTTTCAAATGTTAGTGGATTTTCTTTCTTAAAATAATTTGGTAAGTATCCCCTTATCACTCCTCCTGCATGGATGATAATGATATTGATCATCATGTCTGCAAGAACAATAACTAGAATGGTAGTTGTGTCTATCCCTTCTCTTATCTGGAGTGTCCAACAATCTGCCATCTCTGATCGTGTCATCAATACTTGACCTGTGACCACCATACAACCTACTACCATATGGCCCATTAGTTTTTTCCTTCTTCTCATGGCTGATCTGAAGTGGTCATTGTCGCTACGACTCTAACAAACTCTGAAGTATCAGTACATTTACGTCTGCTAGTTTCTCCTGTGCATGTATGATTCTATCATTATTTGCTTTACAACTCCTTATTTCTTCCTTTAAGATCCTCATTGTATCTGGAAAATTGGAAGAATTCCCAACACCATACTACTCATTGGATTCATAGGGAGAGTCTTTGTAGTCTACCTTCTTGCTAGTGATTTGATATTTTTTCCTGCAATCTATATCATGTAAGCTAAACCAAATTACAATAAACCAATTTACCTTCGTATAGCTTGGGGAGGATACCTTGTCTGCAAGATCAACAAATAAACGTGATACATGTATAACATAATCATGACAACATATAGAAACATAACACATAATAATATAACCATGCAACCATCATTCTAGATAGGGTCCAGCCGTCAATGAATGACCTTATCAACAATGCATACCATGACCTCATGTATGACAACAACCACTACATCACTTCACACTTGACCACATGCAAACATTAACATGCATAAGCATTGCGTAGCCAACCACACACATGCATAAAGACATGTAATTAAGCATAAAATAACAATACTTGTAATGAAACCTACAAGAATGATACAAGTAACCAAGCATACAAGAATGTAACTAAACATATGAGAATGTAAGAAAACATACAAAATGATACATGTAAGCGACATATAACAACATGTAACTAGTCATACACTCATGACTATCCACTCCACAATGAAAACATCAACTTCCACAAGATGACATCACTGCAACCATGATCAACATCATGAAAATGCAAGAAGCACATGGAATACCCTATGTAACACCCTCCCTCTATTAGCCATGACAAGGATTTCATCAAACATATCACAAATATGTAATCTACATGTGTAAATAACATATCTGAGCATAAGGGTCTCATACTTAGCTGAGCATTAGTAAGAAACATTGACTCCTCAACATATCAACCACCATTTAATCCATTAGGTCATTGATATGTTTTTCATTCATTTACAAGTAAAAACATGATGAGAGCCATACATAGCTACTGTCATAAAATACACACACACCCAAATATATATAACCAACACAATATCAACATAAATACCAATGAAATCACAACCATATAAACCACATATAACTAGTATAATACTCATATAATTACAAGGAGACATAACCTCATATTGATGATGCAAAATCCAACCTTGTGATGGGACTTCCACATTCCACCCGACCGTACAATGGGTAACCCATATCTCTCTTTAGTCATTCACCCTCGTGCCATGTTTCAAGCATGAATGTTGGACCTCATAGAACACATAAATCCAAAACCATCCGAGGCTTCTAGAGGACATCCACCTTAACCCATCAAGCAGTGAATCCACCTCATGGCTGGGCATCAAAAAACCATCACCAGATTGGTCTCTATCCAAGCATTTGAGGGCTTCTAGAGTGTTTTTCCAACAATGGTTTCTAGGACTAGTAACTCAACCCACATATTTTAATTGGCTTCCAGGACTAATAAATCAACATACCAAGGGCTTCCAGAGCATTTGTCCAAGCAAGGCTTCCAGGACTAGTAACTCAACCCAAGCTATTACAGGGCTTCCATAGCATTTGTCCAATCAAGGCTTTCAATACTAATAACTCAACCCAAGCTAAAGAAACATGAGAACCAACCAAAATAAAGAGGGAAAAAAAATTCACAATCACCATGGCTATCTAGGAAATGGCAAGCCTAGGAAATCAACTGTCAATCCTGACCATCCTCCATGGAAATGACAAATCACAACCAAAAAGTGACATGTGTATACCATGCATGCCAAAACTATTGAGGAAAACATACATGCAACTCAGTACCTACAAGCAAAATCGGTTGTAGTCGGTGATCTTGCACATTCCTACTCTACTTTTGCCTTCTCGCTCCAAAACTCCATGTATGCCACACCCTCTGAGAGTGCTTTAATAAAAATCTAAGTATCCGAGAGTATAAGAGAGAGAGAATAATAAGAGATATCCAAAATTAATCTGACAAAAGGTTACCAACTGATCCTCAAAAACCTTTTTATGAATGAGACCTCTATTTTCTTCATTTTCCATTATTTTCCTTCAATTTCCTACTCACATGCAACCTATTACCTTTCACTCCCATTTTCTCCTAATTTCCATTATTTTCATAAATAAATGAGCCAAAAATTTCATTTTTCCTTTCCAAAGCCTTAACCATTTCATTTTCCAATTTTGTAGCCATTAATAACCAAATTAACACCCACACTCGGATGACTTGCCCAACATTCAACTTGGAATAAGTGTCCCATCAACCATGGTTATTATTTTTCCTTTATTAACTTTTATTACATGGAATTTTCACGAGGGTTGTTACACTTCGATTGATAAAACCAAGGGAATAATTCTAAAACTCCAAAGTATTATAAACCCAAGGGAATAATAAAACTAATGGATTAATACTAAAAACCCCGGGGATTATAAACCTAAGGGGATAATAATAAACCCAAGGGATAAATATTATAAACCCAACGTATACTTACCCTAAGATAAATTATAAACCCTAAAATAAACATGGTTGACCATGGTCGACCACAACTGATTTTCGTATTGACACAATCTTTGTTACAATGTGACGTTGGAATATGGTTGACCATGATTGATTTCATATTGAGACAACCATTGTCACAATGCAACGTTGGAAAATGGTTGACCATGGTTGATTTTCATATTGAGACAACCATTGTCACAATGCAACGTTGGACAATGGTTTACCATGGTTGATTTTCATATTGAGATAATATTATAAACCCAATGTATACTTACCCTAAGATAAATTATAAACCCTAAAATAAACATGGTTGACCATGGTCGACCACGACTAATTTTCATATTGACACAATCTTTGTCACAATGTGACGTTGGAATATGGTTGACCATGATTGATTTTCATATTGAGACAACCATTGTCACAATGCAACGTTGGAAAATGGTTGACCATGGTTGATTTTCATATTGAGACAACCATTGTCACAATGCAACGGTGGACAATGGTTGACCATGGTTGATTTTCATATTGAGATAATATTTGTCACAATGCGATGTTGGACAATGGTTGACCACATATGACCATGGTTGTAGCAATGTGATGTTGGACCAAGAGACAATCTTTATCACAATGTGACCATGGTTGACCATAATTGACCATGGTTTTCCATGGTTGATTTTAATATTGGGCCAATCTTTGTCACAATGTGACTTTGGAACATGCTTGACTATGATAGATTTTCATATTGAGACAATCCTTGTCACAATGAAACATTGGACCATGGTTGACCATGGTTAAACATAATTGGTTTTAGTATCGAGACAATGTTTGTCACAATGTGACTTTGGGCCATGGTTGACAATGGTTGATTTTCATATTGATACAATATTTCTCACATCGTGAAATTGCACCATGGTTGACCATGATTGATTTTCATATTGAGAAAAGGTTATGACAAACACTAATAAATAAATACTAAAAACCAAAGGGAATAATATTAAACCCCTTGGAATATGAACCCTAAGATTAATAAGTTGTAGTCATCATCTAGATGTGTCGAATTCAATGATTTATCTCTTATATATTTGTAATCGTTGTGACTAAAAAATAAATTGAATTGTCATTTTGTGTTGTGTACAAAATCTCTCTCCACTCTCTTCTATTTTTCTAATAGTATTATACGAGAAGTGCAGAAGTGAGCATGTCTCTTCAACATGTTCCTCCTTTCACACATATTCCCACTTCTACAATGGAATTCCCAAACTTGAATTTTTAATACATTAAATATAAAATTGAAAACCACTTTTAATATTTTATAATAGTGTATTTTTAATACAATATATACCTCACACATTTTTAGGAAAATGTTTTTATAAAAATAGAATTTTCTTCAATCTCTTCTACCAAAAATATAAAACCTTTATATACTAATTCCAGTGACCAATTTCATTGACATACTATTCAAATATACATTTGTACATAAACATTTATGTTGATCATATTAAAAATGATATCATATCCAACCACTCAATGGGTAGTTTCACCAGATTAATTGGTCCCCCTATTTATCACGTGATAAACATTGTCCACCGTAAGTCCAAACAATTTCATCATATTAATAATATATTTCCATAATACTAAAAAAATTCAATTTGATTTGACATATTGTGTAATTATAATGATTTAACTAATAATATGTGTGGAACTTTGGTATATTTCTTTTACTTTTCAAATAATAAATTTCATATAGTTTTATATATTTAAGATAATAAAATCACGATTCTAAGATGTAAATTAATTTACATATAAATTATACTAGTACAACCATATTAATAAATGTGGTTGATAAACGTCGATAGGACCATATCAAGAACATATATCAATTATCAATAATATTAAGAATTAATGCTATTAACGCTATTATTAATAATATTAATATATATAATAATAATAATATAATAATAATAATAACCAACAATTATATTCATAATCAATTAATAAATATAATGAAGTAATTATGAAATAAACATTTAATAAAAATCAAACAACAATTTAAATGTGGTTGATAGGAAATTCAATTTTAAACACTCCTCCAATTCAAATAAATTAAACACTAGTCTCTTCCAAAACACACCGAGACTAATGACAAAATTTGCACGAATTCGAATCAACAAGATAATGACCAAAACCATTCACGCTTTCCTACCAGTCCCTTCTCGCATTGTCTTTCATTTTTGCATAACGTTGAAAAGAAAAAGGTAGTGAAATCTAGAAACCATCTATTGATTCCACTCTTGATATAGTTGTAAATGTCAGGCCCTACCTCTCTTTGTCTCCAACATCTATAGTGGCTCATTGCAAGGGAATAGTATTAAACACAAGGGATAAATATTATAAACCCAAGGTATAAAAAACCTAAGATAAATATTATAAACCCTAAGATAAACATGCTTGACCATGATGTACCATCACTAATTTTTATACTGAGATGATATTTGTCGCAATGTGACATTGGAATATGGTTGATATTGGATAATTTTCATATTGAGACAATCTTTGGCACATTGTGATATTGGACCATCATTGACCATGGATGACCATGATTATAAACCCAAGGGATTTACATTAAACAATAGAATTAATATTATAAACTACAAGCTTAATATTATAAACCCTATGAATAATATTATACCTTAGCAATATGAAGCAAATAAGCCAAAGGGATTGCTATTATAAACCGAAGGGAATGATAAACCCAATGGATCAATTCTAAAATACAAAAGTATTATAAACCCAAGGGAATAATATTAAACTGATTAATATTATAAATGCAAGGTATGTAAACCCTAAAGGGATTGATATTATAAACCCAAGGGAATAATAAACTGAACGGAATAATATTAAACCCAATGGATAAATATTATAAACCCAAGGAATATAAACCTTAAGATAAATATTTGTTACAATGCGACATTGGAATATGGTTGATTATGATTCATTTCCATATTGAGACAATGTTTGTCATGATGTGATGTTGGACAATGGTTGACCATATATGACAATGGTTTATCTTCATATTGAGAAAATCTTTGTCACAATGTGACATTGGACCATGGTTGACCATGGATGACCATCGTTGTGACAATGTGAAGTTGGACCAAGAGATAGTCTTTTTCACAATGTGAGCATGGTTGACCATGATTTAACCCAAAGGTATTATAAACCCAAGGGAATAATATTAAACCCATGGGATTAATATTATAAATGCAAGGTATATAAGCCCTAAATGGATTGATATTATAAACCCAAGGGATAAAGAACCCAACGAATTGATAATATAAACATAAGGAAATAATAATAAACCCAAGGGATTAATATTATAAAAAAGATATATAAACCCTAAGATAAATATTGTAAACCCAAGGGAATAATACTAAACCCATGGAATAAATATTATAAATCCAAGGAATATAAACCCTAATATAAATAATATAAACCCTAACATAAATACTTCTCATAATGTGACGTTGGAATATGGTTTACCATGATTGACTTTCATATTTAGATAAATAAACCCTAAAATAAACATGGTTGACCATAATTTACCATCATTGGTTTTCATACTGTGATGATTTTTGTCACAATTAAATGTTAGACCATGGTTGACCATGGTTGATTTTCATATTGAGACAATATTTGGGACATTGTGACATTGGACCATCATTTACCATGGATGACCATGATTATAAACCCAAGGGATTTATATTAATCCCTAGGATTAATATTAAAAACCCCATGAATAATTCTATACCCTAGGAATATGAATCAAATAAACCCAAGGGATTGATATTATAAACCGAGGGGAATAATAAACCCAAGGGATTAATTCAAAAACCTAAAGGTATTATGAGGCCAGGGAATAATATTAAATCCAAGGGATTAACATTATAAATGAAAGATACATAAACCTTAAAGGGACTGATATTATAAACCCAAGGGAATAATAAACAAAAGGGATTATTACTAAAAACCCAACAGATTGATAATATAAACACACCGAAAAAGTATTAAACCCAAGGGATTAATATTATAAACTCAAGGTATATAAACCATAAGATATATATTATAAACCCAAGGTAATAATAAATCCAAGGGATTATAAACCCAAGGGAATAATATTAAACCCATGGGATTATAAACTCGAGGGAATAATATTAAACCTAAGGGATAAATATCATAAACCCAAGGAATATAAATCCTAAGACAAATATTTGTCACAATGCAACATTGGCATACAGTTGATCATGATTCATTTTCATACTGAGACAACATTTGTCACAGAGTGATGTTGGAAGATTGTTGACCATGGTTGATCTCCATATTGAGACAATACTCATCACAATGCATCATTGGACCATGGTTGACCATGGGTGGCCTTGATTGCAACAATGTGACGCTGGACCAAGAGATAATCTTTGTCACAATTTGATGATGGTTGACCATGATTGAACCCAAAGGTATCATAAACCCAAGAGAATAATATTAAACCCAAGGAATTAATATTATAAATGCAAGGTATATAAAACCTAGAGGGATTGATATTATAAACCCAACGGATTAATACTATAAGCCCAAGCAATTAAAAACACAACGGGTTGATAATATAGACTCAAGGGAGTAATATGAAACCCAAGGGATTAATATTATAAACTCTAAGATAAATATTATAAACCCATGGGAATAATAAACCCAAGGGATTATAAACCAAAGGGAATAATATTAAACCCAATGGATAAATATTATAAGCCCAAAGAATATAAATCCTAAGATAAATATTTGTCACAGTGCGACATTGGAATATGGTTGACCATGATTGATTTTCATATTGGGACAACGTTTGTCATAATGCGACAATGGAAAATTGCTGACCATCATTGGCCATTGTTGATCTCCATATTGAGACAATTTGTGTCACAATGTGATGTTTGCCGATGGTTGACCATGGATGACCATGGTTGTGATAATGTGACATTGGACCAAGAGAGAGTATTTGTCATAATGTGACCATGGTTATTGACCATGATTGAGAATTATTAACCATGTTTTACCATGGTTGAGATAACCTTTGTCACAATGCAACATTGGAACATGGTTAACCATGGTTGATTTTCATATTGAGACAATGCTTGTCATAATACGACATTGGTTGATTTTGATATTGAGAAAAGTTTTATCACAATGTGACGTTGGACCATGGTTGACCATGATTATAAACCCAATGGATTTACATTAATCCTAAAGATTAATATTATAAACCCTATGAATAATATTATACCCTAGGAATATTAAGCGTTATATTAATAAATCCTATAAATTGTTATTTTATAGGATTCTTTAATGATTTTTTTTTTTTTTTTTAAATATAGAGAAAAATCATGAAAAAAAATGAATAATAGGTAATGAATTTTATAAAAATAAATTCATATAAAATGAAATGAAATGAAATAAGCATTTGTAAATTCATAAATTCATTTACTATTAGCTCATTTGAATATATTAAATTTTTGAGGGGAGAGACCGTGGGCATGAAAATAGGGATACAGAGGAATGTGAAGGTTGCTCCCTATGGAGCGTAGTAGAGGAGGGAGCTCCACTCCCTCCTACAAGGAAGTAATTGCCGGTAGAGGCAATGCACCATTGGGTAAAGTCAGAGGTTCTGGTGAAGAAGGGAAAAAAATAATGAGAAGGAGTCAGATGGGGCCAGGTCCAAGGAAAACAGAAGCACAAAGGACAAAGAAGAAGAAGACAAAAGCCAGCAAACAAGGGACAAAAACCAAAAGGGACAGTGCAGACCTAAAATGGAGATTACTCCAAGAGTTGTGTTGAATGATCCTGCTCTACAGGAGCACAGGGACCATATGGGGATGTACGCCATAATATGCAAATTCATGGGAATTTGGCCCTGTGAAAAGGCATTATAGACATGGATTAAATACCATTGGAAACCCAAAGGCAGTATTGAACTCCATCTAGGGTCAAAGGGTTTTTTTTACAATGGTATTTACAAACATTGAGGATAAAGATAGAATATTCAAAGGAAGACCCTACTTTTTTGCAGCAGCAGGCCTCTATATGAGGCTGTGGAAAATGAACTTCATTCCAGAAAGGGAGATATTCACCTCGATTCTGGTATGGGTAAGGCTCTATTCCCTACCTCTCTATTATTAGCAACATGGGTCGCTTGCTGCCATTGGCAATAAGTTAGGGTGCTTTGTGAAAGCTTTGGAAGCCACTAGACGGGGTAAATATACTTCCTATGCTAGGATTTGTGTAGAAATGGATCTATCAGGTGCTCTCCCAGATGAAATAATCCCGGGAGTTTTTGATGAGGAATGGGTCCAAATGGTAGATTATGAGCATATCTCATTCAGATGTCGTAAATGCCACGAACATGGGCACCTGATTAGAGACTATCCTCATTGTAAAGTAGACAATAAAGGAGAACCTAGAACTGTGAAGGATACTGAAAGCTTTCAAAGAGTTGTTAATAAATTAAAAGGGGGCAGAATTGGATCAAGGCAACATCGCAGTGAGGGGCAAAAGAACAACACAAACAAGTTTCAAATACTGTAAGAAAAGGAAGAAATGACAAGTGAAGACCACGCAATGGAGGAAGGAGATAAGGAAAAAGAGGAGGAGGAGAACTACAACATAACACGAGAGATTAGTGATGGGAAAGAAACTATGAATAGTGAGACTTAAGTAGAAATGGGTATGGAAATGACCCAAAGTGAAACAGATCTAGAAGATCATGAACTACAAGAAATTCTAGAAAAGGAACATCTAGATCTGGAAGGGTTCTTGATGCAGGGAACCACGAGAGGGTTAGATTCACTACCCCAAAAGGACTGCAACAGAATACAACAGTTTTTTTTATGGAAGACTCAAGAAGGAGGGTTAGAAACAGGAACAACCACTGACAAGCTGGAAAACAAAGGAGTGAAAACAATGAAACCATCCTTGAGAATAGCTCCTAGAAATACGAGTAAGAAGAGAGGTCGGAAAAAGCAAAAGGAACTTCTGATGGAGTGTGGAAAGCTAATGATAGATTTGGGTAAGATGAAAGACCTAACCAGTTACTCCTTTACAGGTCTTTAATAATTAAATTTACATCTTAGAATATCAAAGGTCTAGGAAGTAGAAGAAAACAACGATTGCTTAGTCATAGAATGAAACAAGATATGCCGGGATATGATTTTCATCTAGGAAAATAAATGTTCCATTCAGAAAATAAGACTCATACACAACAAATGGCTCATTAGATATGAGTTTCTAGAGGTTAAAGCAAAGAACACAGTAGGGGGTATTCTTACTCTTTGGAACCCCCAAAGGATTAGCATTACGGATGTAGAGGCATCAAGAAATTACCTATCAGTGGTCATTCAACCTATCGGAGTTTTGGAAACCTTTCTGGTAACAAATGTTTATGGTCCTAAAAACATTAGAGCATAAACTCAAATTGTTAGAAGCCCTTAGTGACCTCGAGAGAAGATAGACTGGAATCCCTTGGATCATGGGAGGAGATTTTAACATGATCAAATCTCTCTCAGAAAAAAAAAAAAAAAAAAAAAAAAAAAAAAAAAAAAAAAAATGAGGTACCAAAGTGCTTAATAAAGATTCCTTAGCGTTTCAATCAATTACAAACAATATGAATTTGGTTGAGTCAGATTCAAGAAAGGGACTTTTTACATGGAACAATAAAAGAGGAGGAGAGGCATTGGTAGCATCTGAGTTAGACAGGTTCCTGATATTAGAGGATTTAATGTTTCTAAATAGTGAACTCATAGACAGAGTGCTTCCTTTTGGAGGTTCAGACAATTGGCCGGTTTAGTTGGAAATCAAGGGTATAGATTCTCCGAGGAATAGACCCTTCAAATTTGAAAACATCTGGTTCTACCACCTGAATTTCATTAGCAACATTGAAAAATGGTGGGCTGAAGACCTTCTTCATAAAAGATTAAAGCACATTAAGTTTAGACTAAAGGAATGGAACTAGAAGGATTTGGTAACATTTTTGAGGAAAAACAATCAGTGGAAATTAAAATCCAAGAACTCAACAAGGCTCTAATAAACAATGGATTTGATAAATCCAAGAGTGAGCAGGCAGATAAATACCATCTAGTTTGGGAAAATTTATGCAAACAAGAGGAAATATTTTGGAGACAAAAATCCATAATTTAGTGGCTCAAGGAAGGGGAATGGAACACCAGATTTTTTCACAGATCCACTATGGCTAACAGAGCTCACAACAGAATCTCCATGATTAAAAATCAGGAAGGGGAAACTCAAACCACTCACAAAGATATTGAAGCTATGCTGGTCCAATATTTCAGGAACATCACTCTAGAAAACACTCTAGATAGGGATCAGTCCATAAGGCGAATCACAGGGCATATCCCCAAACTAGTGTCCAAAGAGGACAAATTTAACCTCAATAGACCAGTTGAGGGGGAGGAGGTCAGCGAGGTTCTCAAAGAAATGCAGAATGGAAAAGCACCAGGTCTCGATGGTTTCAATGTTGAGTTTTTTAAAGCGTGTTGACATATTGTCAAAGAGGACATTGTGAATGTAGTTGAGGATTCCAGGAGAAGTAAAACTATCTTGAAAGCTCTCAACACCTCTTTTATTTCCCTTATTCCCAAACAAGACACAACTCAATCTGCAGACAAGTACAAACCTTGCTCCTTATGTAATGTGGTCTACATGATAATATCCAAACTAGTGGATGATAGACTCAAACCTCTCCTACCCTCACTAGTGTCTGAGGAACAATAAGGTTTTGTGGAGGGAAGGCAGATTCTAGATAACATTATTCAAGCACATGAGGTGGCGCACACGCTTACCAGCCAAAAATAGGTAGGGATGATCATGCAACTAGACATTTCCAAAGTGTATGATAAAGTGAATTGGAATTATATCAAGAAGGTTCTCTACACCTTTGGGTTCGACCACAACTGGGTCAGATGGGTTATGGCGCTGGTGTCCTCCTCTAGCTTTTCCATTCTGGTCAATGGATGCCCCTCAGAAATCTTCAATCCTTCTAGAGGTCTCAGGGAGGTAGACCCTCTTTATTCTTATGATGGAAGGGCTCGGGCAATCCATTAAGCAAGCCAAAAATATGGGTAAAATTAGTGGTCTCAAATTTCCTAGAACGGTTCTGTGCTGACTCATAAACAACTTGTGGATGATACCTTACTGCAAGGCATTCCAACTGTCAAAGAGGCTTTGGCCTACAAACAAATTGTTAAAGATTTTTCCATGGCTACAGGTATGGAATTCAACCTCTATAAATCAAAAATCTTCTTCTTTAGCACTAACATTGATATCCAAAGAAATATCTCAAGAATTCTTGGATTCCAACGTGATTCCCTCCCCTCCAAATATTTATGAATTCCTCTTATTGCTAGCCCCATGCATAAGAGTATTTGGGAACCGGTCCTTAATAAGCTATAGAATATAGTAAAAAATTGGACCTTCTCGGCCTTGAACCTGGCCGGAAGGTTAGTTCTGACTAAGGTTGTTCTTCAATCCATCCCAGTTTTTATGTTATCAGCTCTCCCAACTCCAAAAGGTGTCTTAGATCAAATCAGAGATATCCAAAGAGAATTCCTATGGGGAAAGGAGGAAACTAGAAAGAAATGGGCCCTGGTTTCCTGTGAAAAAGTATGCAAGCCCAAAAGTCAGGGGGACCTTGGCCTGGATGATCAAGAGATTCAATGTAAAGCTCTAAGAGCCAAACTCTGGTGGAGATGGGTACATGAGCCAAAAGCACAGTGGGCTAGGATATGGAAAGAGAAATATACCAGCATGTGGCACAATAATGATCTCATAATAATATATGGAACTATAAAAGGTTCCCGCATATGGAATAGAGCTTGGGAGAACAAAAGTCTAGTTCAAAATAATAGTTTCTGGGAAAGTAGAGCAGGAGATCTTGCTCTTTTTTGGGAGGACAAATGGAAATAGGAACCAACACTGTTAACAGAGAATTTTGTATGCCTCAAGCAGGAAACAGATGCCCAAGGGTTAATTAGAGTTAAGGATTTTTGGGATCTTTCGCATACCTCTGAAAAATGGTGAAGCTGGAGAAACATTGATTATGGAGAGGAAAACCCCCTAAAAATCAAAGCAACGGCTCTTGGGGACTTGCTCAAGCAAAGGATGATCTTAAAAATGGAAGGGCAGGACCAATTGAGATGGGGTAATAACAAGCGAGGAGCCTTTAATCTCAAGGAAGCTAAGGGTTATCTACTAGGGCTGAATTATAGTGTTCCAGACAAGGCCTAGAAGCAAATTTGGAAGCAACAATGATGGATGACGATCAAGATTTTTATGTGGCTGGTTCATCACAAGAAAATATTGACTTGGGACAATATTAGAAAAAGGGGAATTATGGGGCCCTCTAGATGCCAGCTCTGTGAGGAGCAGGAGGAGACAATGGAACATATTCTCAATAGCTACTCTTATACTACTCGGCTATTGGAGTCATCCTCTTCAATTTTCTAGCACTCTGATAGGGACAGAGGAAGTATCACAAATACCCTAAACCGCTGGAGAAAAAACTTCAAGGAGAACAAAGCCCTTAATTTCGCCTGGGCCTTCACACCCAGCTTTATTATCTAGAATGTTTGGAAAGAAAGAAATAAAAGAATTTTCAAGCATGGTAAATCTTCAACACAGCACCTTCTTAACCTTATCTTGAAACAGATAAGAGAGATAGTTAGATCTACTATAAATAATATCCCCTCAAACCCCCCCACTGATGAAGAGCAGAGAATTCTCAGGAAACTGGGAATGCAAGGGATAACTCCTCAAGGTAGAAATAGAAATGATAAAACCATGATTACTGAGAAGAACTACTGGCAAACCCCACCAAAAGGATTTCTAAAATACAACATTGATGGCGCCTCTAAAGGTAATCCAGGAAATTCCAGTTATGGAGGAGCTTTAAGGGATGACGAGGGAAATATTATATTTATCTTCCACTACCATTTAGGTAGAGCTACTAATAACATGGTGGAAGTGATGGCGCTGGAGCAGGGTCTAGAGTTTCTATCACAGAATCATCACTCAAATGTCATTGTGGAAGTAGACTCTGAGATTACCATCAACGCAACAAAAAGAATCAGTGGTGGTTCCAGGCCGAAAAGAGTCTCGAATCATTGGAAACTTATCCAGGTTTATCAAAGAATACAAATGCATTTAAAGGGCCTTCGAACCATAAGCTTCAACCACATTCGACACAAAGCCAATAAACTGGTCGACTTACTGGCCAATGAAGGTGTGAGTAGTGCAGAAGGTGGAATGGCTAAAAAGTGGCAAGAAATTCCTCCAAGTCATCTAAAGGCTATCTGCGAAGAACAGGTTGCGGAGGACAGGGAGGTCTCCCCATATCGAGCTGGGTGGAATTCAATGATTGGATGACGCTGGGGTGTTCCAACTTAGTCCAACAGGTAGAAACTGAGAGGCAGATAGTCATGTTCAGACTCATCTTCTCCCAAATCATCTCGACCGAGTCTCCTTGGTTTTTGGTTGACCCCTTGCGGATTTATCTCCTAATTAAACTCATGATCAGTTTCAGGTACGATGGAAAGCCTCTAAACTTTTCGAGGTTCTAGGTTCAAGAGAGGGAGATTAACAAGCGCAAGAAGAACCCTGTTTTATCTGACAGCAGGTTTGTTCAGAATTCAAGGTCCCAGCATGTGAAACCACCTCCCAGGCAATTTTCTGTTGATCACACTGCTTTTATGTGGAGTGCGGTTTCAGAGATATCGCAGCGATTCCAGTCAATCTACAACATGTGGCAGGGGGAGGGTACTGAAAACCACCCTTTACCACACATTAATGTCGGTTCATTTTGGCTAGTGTGATATCATTCTCACCCGTAGGAATTGGTCGAAAGAAATCAACGGTTGGATTTGATCATGCTTCTTGTTGGGGTAGTACCGCTTAACTTCAGGGCTTTTTGAGCTAAGAAATTTCCTCTTAATCATTGATCTTATTGCTTCCTTTGGATGACCCAGATAGTCTGGACCTTTCCGAGTTTGGGGTAGCAGGATGTTCGCGGGTTGTTCCTTAAGTTAGAGATTTTGGTTGTAAGGCTAGGAGGTTTAGCCCTTGGTGACTGGGGCTTTTCTTTCTTTTCTCTTTCCGTGGCATCGGGTAGACGTTTGTAAAAAGTGTACACTAGTTTTTGACTTATTGAAAGAGAAGGATCCACACTTGCTTTAGCGAAAAAAGAATATATTAAATTTTTTAGAAATATATCATGTGACACATTATTGATAGAATTTTAAATCTTTAAATTTACAATTTTTTAATGTATGATATATTTCAATAATTGATAATTAAAAAAAAAAAAGACAATTTATATTTTAGTTCATATATTTTACTTATAATCAATTTACAACTAAATTTCATAATTTATTAAGCATGGAGGAACTTATCATGGAATTTATTAATATAAACAATGTACTTCATAAGCAAAACATTTCAATGTCATATTGAGTAAAATATTTCAATGTCAACTAATATGTACAGTGAAAAGAAATCAATTTTCATGGCTAAACCATTTTTAAGCATTTCAGGTAATGTTATTATTTTATATTTGGGCTGTATTGTTTTTGTCAATTTTTTTTCCAACTGTAGTTCACAGTCATTGGCCACTACATCCACAAGTAATAATCTAGGCAAATCCACCTTATGGGATCTACCTGCCAACATCTCTGGTTGGGCCTAACGCCAAGGACGTCGAGGATATTTGACCTCGTGACATCCCAATTGGCAAGGTACTTAGCAATGAGAACTCAACCAATTGAACTATCTTTTGGGGCATATTTTTTGGCAATTTTATCTTTGAGATGCAAACATTTTTTTTTCAAATTTTTCATTTTAAAAAAATTACACAAGAAGAAATTATATCACTCTAAACACTTCTTATATTTGTGATTAAAATAGATCAATATAGATCTTTAAAGAAAAAAATAATAAGACTAGCTTGCAATTTGAAAATTTGTTATTGAATGATTGTTAATTAGTTTTAGAGCACAAACTCATTCATGCTACTTTACCTAATTCTACACTAACCTTACATTGTAAACCCTGGACAAACCAAATTCATAGTTCAACTACTTTTATACATTTGTATTTGAAAAATAAAGCAATCTTCCATAGAAAACTCCTTCAAATCATTAACATCTAAACCACACTTAGTTACTAAATTTATAATGGACACATAATTGATCTCATGGAGATTTGTGGCATAAGTTGGTCAAACCTTGTACTCCTCATTTGTATGACGACACATATTCCTCTCGAGAGTCAAGGCCCCATAAGCTGTCCGGATGATCCAATTTCCGATGCTCAAACTTATCATGCAGGTTATCCATGTTAAACTTTCCATTATCACACACTTGTGGCAGTGTACAAATATATGTATGCTCAAATACTGGTCAAGCATACATGGAAGTAAGTTATTTCCACAATTATAGGAAAATGCCTTGTTATATATGATATGAAAAACTTTGTTATTAATAGAAGAATATGTGACACTCACAACTTGTAGCCCATTTCTTCTAACATAGACAATATGATATTAAAACATGTTGAGTGACATCTTAATGCCAGAATTGATGGAATTTATTTGCACCATATTGAATAAGTAGGAAAATACCTTGTTATATATTTTCGTATATATAAATGAATGTTATAAATAGCAATGAAGAACTTATCATAGATGAGCTTATTATAATTGGGATAATCTCAAATCCCTAGTAAATTGGTGGGTGGGTGGGGAGTCACGTGACACGAATCTATTTTTTTCAATTTATTAAAAGTAATGGGCCATTTTTCTAAATAAAATTTTCTTATATATAAATGAATGTTGTAAATAATAAGAAACTTATTAAAATTGGAATAATCACAACATGGAGGAACTTATTAGAATTGGAATAATCCTAAATCCCTAGGAAGTTGGTGGGTGGGAAGCCACGTGGCACGGATCTAATTATTTTAATTTATTAAAAGTAATGGACCTTTTTGTAAATATAAATTTTCTTATATATAAATGAGTGTTATCAATATAATTATTTTAATTTATTAAAATTATGGACCTTTTTGGTAAATAAAATTTTCTTATATAATAAATGAATGTTATCAATAATATTTCAGGAACATATTAAGAATTGGAATAATCTTAACGTGAACGGAATTATTAGAATTGGAATAATCTCAAATCCCTAAGAAATTGGTGGGTGGGAAGCCACGTGGCATGAATATAATGTTTTAAATTTATTTAAAGTAATGAACCATTTTGCTAAATAAAATTTGATTACATATAAATGAATTTTATAAATAATATTGATGAACTTATTAGAATTGGAGCATGGAGAAAATTATTAGAATTTGAATAATCTCAAATCCTTAGGAAATTGGTGGGTGGGGAGTGACGTGACACACAGATATAATTTTAAAATATATTAAAAGTAATGGACGATATTGCTAAATAAAATATTCTAATATAAATGAATTTATAAATATAATGAGACTTATATAATTGGAATAATATCAACATGAGTAACTTACTAGAATTGGAATATCTCATATCCCTAGGAAATTGTATGGTGACCATTTGGCACAAATTCTTTTTTTTTTTATTTATTAAGATTAATGGGAACAATTTTCTAAATAAAATTATGTTATATATAAATGAATTTTATAAATAAGAATGAGGAACTTATTACAATTAGAATAATCTCAACATGAAGGAACTTATTACAATTGGAATAATCTCAAATCCTTAGGAAATTGGTGGGTGGGGAGCAACAAGGCATGAATCTAATTTTTGAAATTTATTAAAAGCAATGGATTATTTTCCTAAATAGGTTTTTCTTATATAAAATGAAGGTTATAAATAATATTTAGGATCTTATTAGAATTGGAATAATATCAAATCCCTAGGAAATTAATGGGTGGGGAGCCAATAATCTATTTTTTTAAAATTTATTTTAAGTAATGGACCATTTTGCAATGTTATAAATAATAATGAGGAAATTGGTGGGTGCGGGCTAGTGGAACGAATCTAGTTTTTTAAATGTATTAAAAGTATGGACTGTTTTGCTAAAT